>BEXV01000551.1:117387-151055 GCA_003118195.1 Hemicentrotus pulcherrimus | reverse complement strand
AGCTTCCACGTACCTCTCTCATAATGAACTGGACATGAAAAATGCATATACGATATAAGACCTTATATGAATCATAATCATGTGAACTCATGCACCTCACACAAGCTTCCATGGATATATCTCTCATGAGAAAGTGGAGCTGAAAGTGCATACCAGTATATAATGTAAGACCTTAATATATGAATCATAGTCTTGTGAACTCATGCACCTCACAAGAGCTTCCAAGGACCTCTCTCCAAATAAACAGGACATACAAATGCATATACAATATAAGACCTTATATGAATCATAATCATGTGAACTCACCACCTCATTAAAGCTTAGATGGATATATCTCTCATGAGAAAGTGGACATGAAAATGCATATACGATACAATACCTTACATGAATCTTAATCATGTGAACTCATGCACCTCATAAGAGCTTAGATGGATATATCTGTCATGAGAAAGTGGACATGAAAATGCATACACGATATAGGACCTTACATGAATCATAATCATGTGAACTCATGCATCTCATAAGAGCTGACATGGATATATCTCTCATGAGAAAATGGACATGAAAATACATAATACGATATAAGACCTTACATGAATCTTAATCATGTTAACTCATGCACCTCTACGTGTCATGTCTATCTACTACGCTTACAAGTATATTTGGAGTAATGGATGCATTGTAACCTTTCTAACACTGCTAAAAATATGTCTGCAGTGTATTTTAATTATGAAGAGCAAATGAGACCATTCCAACTTTGTGTGCCACAGAAAGTCAAAGGATGTATTTGTTTGAATTTATGAATAAGTCTGAGAGACCTACCCTCTGATCCTGGTGCTGCCACTGGAGGCTTTTTAGAAGTTCTATTGACCACTCCATATGCTGGTGCTTCTGAATAACAATATCAATAACAAATGCTAGAACTCGGAAATTCGCTGTCAGCCAATCAAAAGCCACTATTTCAGTACCGGTAGCTTATAACAGTTATTGTAACTTGTTATTGATATAAATAGCTTAAGTACTATGATTATGTCATATGCTTAGTCTTTCTTGCATCATTGTAGTGATGCAATAAAGGACTAAGCATATGACATGTGTCCATGGTATAAGGAAAAAGATTCGCTTCATTCAGACAATTAGTCAGTGTGAACACTCTAGTCCTGAAGTATATGAAGTAGCAATTCTAATTCTGCACACAGTGTAAATATCAGGGGAAATGCAAGGAGAAACAATTGTTTAATCCAGACACTTGGTTAGTCTAAACAACCTAGTCCTCAAGGATATGAAGTAGCTATTCTAATTCTACTCACAGTGTAAATATAATGGAAAGATTTGTTTCATTCAGACACTTAGTGTGAACACTTTAGTCCTGAAGTATATGAAGAAGCGATTCTAATTCTGAACACAGTGTAAATATAAGGGAAAAGATTGTTTCATTCATACACTTAGTCAGTGTGAACACTCTAGTCCTGAAGTATATGAAGTAGCGATTCTAATTCTACTCACAGTTTAAATATAAGGGAAAAGATTGTTTCATTCATACATTTGGGCAGTGTGAACACTGTAGTCCGCAAATATATGAAGTAGCGATTCTAATTCTACTCACAGTGTAAATATCAGGGGAAATGCAAGGGGAAACAATTGTTTCATCCAGAAATTTGGTTAGTCTAAACACTAGAGTACTCAAGTATATGAATTAGCTATTCTAATTCTACAAACAGTAAATATGAGGCTCTTTATCTGTCCTCTTGACACTACATGTACCTGATGCACGATAATATTATTGCATCTTGTAAAGGAACTAAGAAATGTATACACAAGCTAATAATGGCAAATCCACAGTATATAGTATTTTGGTGTCCATACCATGTATCACTGAGAATAGTCAAGAACGGACAAAAATGACCACTGGGGGAGCTATTTTCCTTGTTTCCAAGCTTTGAGGATATTAACTTGGAACAATGATCAGGAAAAGTAACAAAAAAAATATTGCCTTATGTGACAAAATACCGTGGACTTGCCCATTAATATATATATTACATGCTCTAAATGGAGTGTGATTAAATAGACAGTTAAAGGGTTCCCAACTCTGCATAAATCAAGGTCGCACTAAGTTGAATCCATTTTTTTGACCAAACTTGCAAAACATGAGTTCTTTACACTTCCAAAGTCAAATTTCACATGCCACACTTTTTGTTATTACGGTCCGAACAGAATTGGCTTATGCAGAGTTTAACGTATGTCACTGCTGTGTAATGAATGCTAATTTATGTGTATAGGTTAATTTAAAGCTTTGAACAGTCCGACACGTACCATCAGCTGGGTCAGATTTAGGAGTAGCTCTTTTTGCAGATCTATCAATCTCTCCATACGCTGGAATTTCTGCCAAATAAATGACATTTTATTTGTTATAAAATCATATTTTTGTTCCAATTGCACCTTTGGAACAGGGAGAAAATACACAACAATTTTTGTGTATGGTAGGGGCACTATTTTTAAGTGTAAAAAGAGTTCAAATGATTCTGAATAAAAAAAAATCATATCATCAAATATTCACTTGATATGAAGTCCATTATTTTGGTATGTAGAATTTTTTTATTTTTTTTTAAATCAAAGTCTGTTCTTAACTTTGCAAAAATTTGAAATTCTGCCTACATTTTCTGCAAAACATATTTATTAATTTACTTTTCTTTGGGGATATATCTTGACTCTTTATATATCCTTAATGAGTCTTTGTCACATGTACTAATAACTTGAGTTATTACTGGAACTATGTGAAGTAGCTGTTACTTTGTTTACAGCTCATGAGAGGTAATAATGGCTAAATTAGTTTTATTTTCAAAGCAAAAACATTTTAAATATTGCTTGTTCCCCATAACTTCAGACATAAAACAGGGGCTGCATTCATTTTGTCCACAAGGTGCCAGAAGAGCATTGATTTGTCTCTTTTTACACAGAGTTCATGTCCTTCTAGCTCCAAGAGATGATTCAAATGACATGTACCCTCTGGTTTTTCCTTAGCCCCTGGTGGCCGAAACTCTCCGTACGCGGCTATTTCTGTGTCCAATATATCAATTAAAAAGAAGGTTACGCTCTGATTAGGATAAAATTATTTGTGAGATTTGCCGTTCCTTTCATGTCAGTTTGGAAGAATGTCAAGATAAAAAGCGTTTATTGAAATTGATTGCTCTTTGGATGCCTTCATATCCAAAATATTGCAAGAAAATGTATGTACGGCTTTCAAACAGTTTCTTTCACAGCGCAATCTTACGACCAGAACTCAATTTTATTTCTTATGAATTCTTCCATTTCACGTCTATGTAAAAGATGCGCTACTGTAAATAGTCACTATCAGTAAGTGGTACTATTTTCAGTATTTGCCTCACAGTCAACTCAATTCTACACCATAAAAGGCCTTCAAAGATTGCACCATACTTTTGGTATAAGAATAGACAAATTGATATTTAACAGTAGTTAATTTATTTTGAACCTGAATGAGTACCTCTAATTTTAAATCTCTTTGAAGGAAATGCTTATATTTTTCCTGATTTCTAATAAAATGAAGAATATTTCTCATCGTCCCTGTTCCGTTGATTAACCGAGATCAATAATGGCTACAGTTTATTTCAGAGACATACCCTCTGGTTGAGCCTTGGTTGTTGGTCCACTATACTCTCCATAAGCTGCAATTTCTGTTTGCAATAAAATTATTATATGTCATTTCACAATCTGAATGATTTGGTGATTTTCTTTTAGATTCATAGATCTTTTTTTAGAATATGCTTGTCTGATTCATGCTATCAATAAAGTTATATAAATTGACTGCCATATTTATATTTATATATATATTTCTTGGTCAAACAATATATGGACACTATTATTTGTTATAAGATAAAACAAAATGAGGTTTAGTTTATATTTATTTAACGTGATCAAGTACTTGTAATTCTGTTAAAAGCGTACCGTTAGTATGAGCTCTTATTTATTTTCAAATTCACAATAGTTTAAATCTTGCTTCTTCCCTCAATTCTCAGATATAAATGATGGCTACAGTTATTTTAGAGACATACCCTCTGGTTTTGCCTTGGTTGTCGGTCCACTATACTCGCCATAGGCCACTATTTCTGTTTGCAATAAAATCAATTAATGAATTCTTGCATTTCATATCTATGTAATACATCTCTGTGATGTAGCCAAATATCTGAGTACGAGGCTGCAATATATATGGACCATACTCATTCTTATCAAGTATTAAAGTACAACTCGCATTAAACTTCAACAATTTGTCTTCTAGGAATTGTTATATGTAACTTTCATTATCAGCAGGATTCAGCAGACTCTTTATAATGATTCTTATATATTGTCTACCTGCATGATTGCCTGATTCAGGCTATAAGCATTAATACAAAGCGACTTCCGTACACATGTTTCTTGGTGTGCATAGAAACACATGATTGAAATTACCCAGTGTGTTAGTCATACATGAATGCGAGGCACCTCACAACAAAAGTTTAAGGAAGTTGCACTTAACAGAGATATACATGAAAACATAAAAACACTTTCAACTAACCCTCCGGCTCCTGGGCAGTAGTGTTTGCAGAGGCATTATCACCTGTGTTTTAAGAACAATATGATTATTATCAAAGTGATTGTCATGGAAAATGAAAAAAAGCTGGCTATTTCAATTCACAATTCATCTTTTGTCTGTTTGTTTTTTATTTATTTTATCAACTTTGTAGTGCATCAATTGAACGATTATTATGGAAACTGCTCGATATTTCAATACACATTTTATCTTCTTTTTTAATTTTTTGCTGATTTAATAAACTTTGTAGTGCATCAATTGAATAATTATCATGGAAATCGCATCATGATGAATTTTCTATAAAAATAACAAAATAACAAACAAATATTTGTACTTTATATTCATCATTTTCCTTCTTTCCATTTTTGCTTTGGTGTTTATATAATGAATTAATGGCTATTTGAAGTGCATTGAATGAAAAACGATCATGGATAGTGCAGTATAAAGGCTTCTCACTCAATTTGTTAATTTGCTTTATGAATTGTTTTCTTCAATTGCTCTTAAGATACACTCTTAAGGTATATGAATACATGTAAACAACCTAATGTCTACAATAGAAAACTAGGAAAACGATTATTTCCTGCTTCCATGCAACAGACAAATATTCATAACGATGACATACAACACATTTCAAACTGCTGAATGAATGTTATACTCCATATTAGGCTAGGAGCAGTGAAATCTGCATGCCCACAATAAAGCAAAGATAGCTAATATATCTAGACTCCAAGAGGATGAAAGAGCATATGCTTCTACAGCGATTGACCGCAAGTACATGTGAGCTCCTGCATGAATTATTTGCAAGTCTTATGTACTATTAATTATGCAAAAAGCTATGGTATGTTATGCATCTATTAATGCAAATGACTACTGTTATGAATATGCAAACTATTGGATTGGAATATGTTTATTCCAAAAGATGACGCGTTGTTAAATGATCAAGCTAATCAACCACAAATCAAAGGTAAAAAATACAATTTCGTCTTGATGTTTGAATGTGTTGATTTAATTTTAAATTGTTGTAGGGGAATATGTAATCTAATTGCCACAGCCCGAGATTATGTACCTACATACACCACTTCCATCTGACATGCTTGCTGTGTGTGGATTTGTACAGTGGTACCATGAATGGAATATAACTACAGTCAAACCTGTCTTTAATAGTGGCCATGTCTTTATTAAGGTCACCTGTCTACAGTGGCCACTTGTTTCTCTTTCCCTTGAGTGACCTCTATAGACAGGTTTGACTGTACCACACATCATCTGTTTGAGGGTCAGAAGGGCGTTAACTCTATGTTACAGACTATGAGTTAATGCCTTCTCATCCCAAGCAGACACTACACATATACGTTTTCAGTCAGCTTCCTCCAATGATTGCATGTAGATCAGATCAGATGTTACAGATGATAAGCTCAACAATTTTGCTGTAAACAAAATATGGTAGCTTTAAGCACTTTAATAGGAAAAAGCACAAGTGATGCCATTTAAACCCAATGAAGACCACCTGCACCTGTACATGTTGCTGCACAAGGATCTAAAGCACTACAATCACCTGCAACCATAGCTAGCAGAGTATTATTATTTGCATTAGTTGCATCACCAGAAGTCATATGTCAAATCCAGAAACTGCCTTCACATGTCACCCCAGAAACTGCCTTCACATTTCACCCCACAAAGATTGTGTATGAGAGGGAATTATTTGGAGCTTCATGAACTGCATTACGAGCACACTTTATGCACATGTCAAATCTATGTTTCTCAATAGGCTGTGACTGCCACAACATCTTGCCCTCTCAAGGACAATGTCTTTGCTTGTTTAGAGGAAATATTTATTCACGGTTTATAAAGGTTCAGGGCCAATGAATACTTCAAACTCATTTGACCTAATTCCAAATGCATGCTAAATGAAAATAAAAATGAAAAAAGTCTTCCGATAAATCCACATGTCAATGGCTCTGATTGTATCCCACCGCTGCCACCATTTGATGTCTTACACCTGGGGCCTGTTTCACAAAGCCTTTTCAATGACAAATTCCAAAAATCTGTGAAAAATCTGCTGATAACCAATCAGAAGCAAGGATTTCAGTAGCTTATTACGAAAACTGTCAATTGTCACTGATGACAATTTTGTGAAACAGGTCCCAGTTTCAGTCCTAACTTCCACTTGCAGCATCTTGGGATCACAGAAAAACAGCTAGTTTATTCCAGAAAATGAGTGAATATCAGCTATACATATGTTTGCAATGGGCAGTAAACCATTTTTTTTTCACACTGAGCATAGTAATTACACTTGCTCTTTGGATGCTCATATAGTTGTGTATCTTGCTGTAGTGCTGTGGACAAAGCTGCTACATGTTTGTTTGTATGTTTTACTCGAGTGATAAGAAAGCATGTGTATGCTTGTATTAGTAAGCAACCAGGGGACCAGCAGCTTTAGGTCCTCTCCGAGGGACTTGTTTTGGTAATGAGGATTAATAGCCTACCAAAGGGCTCTAGCGCATTGAATTAGTTTTGAACCGGGACCTTCGGTTTACGAGACCACTGCTCTCTACCAATGAGCCATTGCACATGTACATGTATATTGAATACCAGCACACTAGTCACTTTTTCTTTCTTTTTAATTACATTTAGATACTAATAGCCTGTACACCTAGCACCATCGGAAATGAATTCCCCACCCCCTGTTTTTTCAATAAGATTGTAAATAAAACTTGAAGAGAATTTTAAGGGAAATAAAGCTATGCAAACAAAAATAGATGTATCACAAATCTGTTACTGCTTCCAAACAGCACTGCAGAGAAACACTGAGGCTTAATCAAGTACAATGAGAAAAGAACAGAAAGCTTCCAATAGAGTGCCATCGAGTGCGACTTCGATTAAAAGCAACAAGTGCATTACAAAATCAAAAAACACACAGCTCAAACACTGCCTTAATAGATATCATCCGTTTGGAACCAGAAGAGTGGTAACTCATATACGTGTGAGTTAACAGCCTACTGGCTGTCTAAAGATTCAAATAGAAATGAAAGATGGAAAATCCACAATATCACAGGAGAGGAGAACTAGATAGAATGAAAGAGGGAAGCATTTTGTACTGTCTGGCATATAAAGAGAACATTGATGGGGAAGCAAATGATACCAAAATAATACTCCAAAAAGTGTTTACCGGTATAGCATAAACATGAAACAAATACGGAATCACTTGAACATATATTCTTACAGAAATTAAATGTATGGTTCATGATTATTGTGCAATAATATGTAGGTGCCAATCATATAAATGTGACTTAATGTCTGAGTCACTTGGAAATATATTTTTACAGAAATAAAAAGTATGGTTCTTGATTATTGTGCAATAGTACGTAAGATGTAGGTGCCAATCATATAAATAAAACTTCATCAGGGCTCGACATTAACAGGGGCCTGGGAAACATGGGTGCCCAAAATCTAAGTCTGGATTTGCCAAAATGTTGAAGTTTTAAGATAGGGCTCATGCGTATAGACTGTAAAGAGGTTCAATTTGGATCCCCTTACAAAACAGTTAGTGTGAAGTCTTGTCCGAGCCACAAGAGAAGACAATAAGAGACAGTTTATAATAATAATCTAAATCATATGAGCAACATCAAATCTGCAACTCCTTTGTTTTTTTTTCCCTGGATTCCCCGACTCATCGTGGTGTAAAATCTCAAGAATTGATCGCTTGATTAATTTGTGATTACAAACCAAAACACATTTAAAAAAGGATTAGTTCTGAAGATTTATCATCCCAAATCATCATAATTCTATTACATTAACATTTCTATAGAGCATTTAACAACCAATTTAGGAAAGCTTGGCAGATATCAATTTTGAATCTAAAGATGTCTGTTGGATTAAAATATAATTTCTTTACTAATATGTCGGTAAAGTTTATAAATGGTTTGAAAAATTAAATGTAGGTATTGTATCCAAGGACGTCAAAATTATGTGAAGACAAAAAAGGGAAATTAAAAGCTTGTGCACCGCCAAATTGAAAAGAAACCAATTAGCAAGGACTTAAAAAAAAAAGGAAAAGACAGCTTCACCAGAATAACTCAAATTCAAATGACCACATGGAAAGAAAAATGACTGCAAAATGACTTCCAGAAGAAAGAAAAATTAAATCAAAACACTGCACACTCTTTGAGACAAAAATAATGAAATCGACTGCAAATACTTGGGCCAAGACGGTGCAAATGAATATTAAATTGCCGAACGCCTTTTGCAGAGAACTCAGATCACTGCAAGATTAAATACCCCAATAACAAACCTGCTGAATACTCTTGTTTTTTACTGCTGCTCCTGATTGGTGGTTTAGGTTTGACTTTTGGTTTAGTAGGGCTACTAGGTTGGAAGGAGTCTGGTCAAAGCATGAAGGAAAAAATGAAGGGAAAGAATCAAAGAATTATGATTTCAGAAAAATGTTCAGCAATGCAGAATTTGCAAAGGGATGTAGTCCTTTCAAAGTAGCCATAAATTGGTTAGAGATAAAAGTGATTTCAGTGAAAGGCAACATGTACACAAATACATATTAGGTTAAACTTTTGGTTTAGTAGGACTACTAGGTTGGAAGGAGTCTGGTCGAAGCATGAAGGAGAGATGAAGGGAAAGAATCAAAGAATTATGATATCAGAAAAAATGTACAGCAATGCAGAATTTACGAAGGGCTAGAGTCCTTTTAAAGGAGAGAAGAACTGGTTAGAGGAAAAAAAAAATAGTGAAAGGCAAAAAGTTAAAAAATACAAATTAGGTTTGACTTTTGGTTTGGTAGGACGTACGATGGAAGGAGTCTGATCGAAGCATGAAGGCGAGATACAGGGAAAAGAATCAATGATTTATCAATGACATAAAAGGACTGGCTTTGCTTTTAAGGGGCCCTAAGCTAGATATTTCGTTTAATTGTTATTTTAGTAGAAATCAAAAGGCTCAATAATTATACATTTTGTTTTAACTTTAAGTTTAGAAGGACTATGACAGTAGGAGTCTGATCAGAGCATGAAGGAGAGATGTAATGAAATAATCAAATAATTATCATTTCAGAAGAAAAAAATTGAAACAGGACATTATCCCCCTTTACATGGAGTGAAGAGACCTGAAAATGCTTAGGAATAATTCCGGAAAGATCATTATTGCAAACATAATTATGGGTCAGGATCGTTTTAATAGGGCTCTAACTTGAAAAGTAAAACATGCAATTCCAGGAAAAGATAAAGGCGAAAATATAAAAGGGCCTTGGGTAAATGTCCTTTCATAAAGTTGAACTTTAATTTGATAGGAAAAAATACAGCATCATCACTTTAGAAATGAGGTGGGGAGTGCAAAGATTTCACAGGGCTGGTTTGCCTTCAAAGGGACACAAATTTATAGTTGATATATGCACCTTGGAAAAAAAATGTTTGTCATAGATTTCCCCATTAACAAGTTAGCAAACCAAACATTTTACACAGGATCCTCTGATCTGCAAATTTCTGGCCTACTTTTATCTCTATTTCCTCTTTTTTGTTATTGTATATGTACATGTACATGTATTAAAAGGAATACGGTAAGCATAAACTGCATTTTTAATTTGAGTAATCACTCAGTACATTACTTGTTTACAGTTACAAAATGAAATATAATGATAATGTAAGTAATATATTCATGTACATACGTGTATAGCACAACTCAATCCACAAAAGTTTTCTCTGTATACTATACTGTTGGAATTATGGTCTAGGTCTACTTATAATACAGAACATTGATGAAATGTATAAATTAACATCTGCAACAAATATTCAAAATTAAGCTTTATTACAGAAAAAGAGAGGGCGTTAATAAACTTAATTTTGGTAAAATAGGTGGTAGTTTTTCATCTGGTTAATAAAAATCTACTTGTATAACAATGTGAAGACCCCCCAAAATGAATCATTATGTGAAGAACCCTGGGAAAGAGACCGACATCTTGAGAAAACAAAGTACTTAACAAATGTGTTAAGAACATAAACCATATAACACAACATTTAAGAAAATGGATGAAACAAAACAATACAAATAAGACCACTATTCAAGAGAGACTGGGCATTTCCATAGGAAAATGTTTCATAAACAAAAGGAAGTACATGTATAATCAGTATGTTGAGAGCGAGAAGGGTTTAAACTGTTTTAGAGGACTGATATGAATAACACCTGTTGGGTCTCGGCAGATAAAATGATTCGGGTCTGTAATTGAAATCAAAATATTAAGGAATGTTTATAGTAAACAGTGTTAACTGATAAGAATTTTTTTTTAAAAATGCACTGAATTTGCAAAGAGATCAATCATCAATGAAAAACTAAAGAGGGCAGAACGATTTGCAATCATGCAGAAAAATAAAGGAACTTGGTATGCACTGATAACTCATAAAACAAAGAGGGATAAAATAGAAAACTTACTCTGCTTCAGCAAAGAAAGAAATGAATACTAACAAAATTTAAGGCAGGTTAGGTTTGTAATCATACAGGAAAAAAAAGTAAAACAAATCTTGGTAGCAATGATAACTGATACAACAAAGATGGAGAAAATTAAAAGAGACATTCAGGTTTTGCAAATAGAGGAATAAATAATTGAAAGGTGAAGGGAGTTAAGACTTGCTGGTATACAGAAAAATAAAGAAAACTTGGTTGCTATGGTACACTATAACTGATGAAACAAAGAGAAAGAAAATAAACACCAACATTCAGGTTCAGCAGAAAAAATGGATGAGAAATTGATAAACAATGGACACTAAGGCAGAGATGCCAACCTCTTGACACAAGAAAACAGACTATCCTAAACAATCAGATTTTGGAGAGAAAAATCAGATTTTCACAAAAAAACTTGAAACTACCACTGGCCTGCCAGCCCCGGGCCAGTAAAATTTAAGAAAAAATGTTTGCTCTTTCATTAAAATGTAATGAGGAAATTGTAACACAATGTTTTTATTGGGGTTGCGGGGGTTTTCTTGGACATGTCTCTATGCAACTCCACTGTTTTAATGGGGTTTTGTTTTTTTGTTTTTTGGAAAAAAAGATGAAAAATGGTATTTTAAGATTTAAAGATCGTATTACACTCTTATAATCGTTCTTAATACCATTTAATCAAACTGGTTGGCATCTTTGCTAAGGGCCTTCTCATACAGAAAAGTAAAGAAAATGATAACTGCTCAAACAAAAAGGGAAAATAATTTTTAAAACTCTGATGCAAATTTGAGTAAACAACTGGAGGGAGTTAAGATCTTTACTCATACAAAAAAATTTAGAAAACTTGTTAAGAATGATAACTGATAAAACAAAAAGGGAGAATAGTAAACAGTCTCTGGAGATCTGGGAAGAGATGAAAGAACTATCTGTACAGAGCCAGAAGGGCACTACTCTGTTATCAACCAATTGCCCCCTGGAAACAAGCAGTCTCAGTAGTCATTGGGTTAAAGTAAATGAATTAATGCCTTTCTGGCTCCAAACATGAAACAAAAGAAAACTTTCAAAAACAAAAAGAGCAGAAAGCGGGATTACAAGCACACAGAAAATCTAAGAAAACTAAATGAAACAAGGTTAAAATGAAAATGGGAAAGAAATGAGGAAATGGAGTTCAAATGAAAACACGTTAGCAATCCAAGATGAAGAAACTCAGGGAAAAAGCAATTTAGCAAGCATGCATTTGAACAAACCTTGATGTGGCCGGGCCGACAGCGCCACCGATGGCCGTACTGGTTCTGAGCCTCTCCTCTCCGCATGTATATAGTGCGCTACGGCAAAAAATGTTCATTTTTTTGTTTTTGTCCAGATGTTCATGGTAGTTGTGGATGAAGCGTTATGCGAAATGCGAAGCAGGGGGGAGGAGGAAAGATGGGAGGGAAGAGAATAGAAAGAAGGAGAAAAGAAAGAAGGAGAAAGAAGACAGTGAAAAGGAGGTGTTAGAGAAACACATAAGAAATGATTGAATGATAGAAAAGTAGAGGAAAGGACCAGTTTAAATAAGAGTAAAGAAGAGAGTGAATGAAAGAGAAAGGAAAGAAGAGTTGAAGGAAATGACGATTTGTGATGGAAAGGGTGGTTAGGACAGTATGGGAGGTAGAAAATGTTAAGACGAAAAGCCAGAAAAAGGATGGAAGGAGAGAACGAGAGAAACAAAGAGAAAAATTGTTTTTTTACTACAGAAATGTTAGTCATTGTTCTAAGGCACCGAGGCAGATCTTTGAAAAGCCAATGAAAAAGGAATGAATTGTATTCACAAGTGGTAGTATACAATGGACAAATCACTCAGCTTAAATACATCTTAACATATACACACTCTATGTATACATAGAATTTTAAGACAAAATAGAGGTGATAACATAGCATATAATTCTAAAACCACAATAAAAACCAAAGCCATGGTCGGATATGAAGGAGAAAAAACACCCATATAGAGTAAAATACAAAAGTTTTCAGGTGCACTGATAAAACTCCATTAGACACATGGGACAAGTGTGATGACCTTCTCCCCAAGCTCCGGTATAATATGATTTTTTTGTTTTACTATAAGGCAGGAAAGCACATACTGATTCAAGTAATTCACTAGGTATCTGCCTTTGTGACGGTCTAATAGTGCTGAAAATGGCTGAACGCACATCACACAAAACGATAATAATTGTGCTAAAATTTGTATTGCGGAGTAAATGTATTACAGGTAGATCCAAGAGGGTCTGTGCGGAAGGAATGCTGTATGTAATGCTGCATGTACTGAGAATAAATGAACACACCATATATATTTCTACACCCTGTTTATACATATAACAGTACAACAAACCCGACAGATACAAGTGAAGACACACACATATGCAATGACCAACAATGCAAATGTAGAATATTGTACAAAATATAAAGGGCAGCTGAAGAAATTATCTAAAAAACAGAATAACAGTACATTTAAATAATTGTATTGATTTTTTTTTTTATCATTAAGAAAATAGATAGATATATAGACAAATAGATGAATATATAAATGAAGAAATATATAATTTTAAAAAATATGTAAATAAATTAATCGACTAAATATTTTTTTTATTTTTAAATTGATTTTATGGATGTACTCCCAGGGCATGCATAGAACAGGAATATGCAGACAACATGATGTCAGAGTTTTGTCCACAAGGAAACTAGGAATGCTATTTCAAATACATGAATATCACAGCTAGCACACCTGATTGATATCGGGCTTCAGCATGCATGTGTCTTTGAACGCGTTGGAATTGGAGTTGGTGATTTTTTTCCTTTCTTGTTTTAATCTTCCTTTCATCTTTTTTCCTAAATGTTATTCTTACCCTCCAGTCATAGTAAAACATTTAACAAATAAAAAAGTTTTAAAATACACTATTTCCATTTTCTGAAAATCACCCCTGGAAATTAGCATAAATAAACAAAACATAAAGATATACAGATACATTTTAGAAAATAATGAGGAAAGTCAAAATTGAAAAAAAAAAATGGAAAACAAAGATCCACAAAGACCAAAACTCCATAACAGGGTGACATACACAAAGAGTCGGACAGACAGACATACAGAACCATAATGCACAATTGGTTATATTAATGTACGGTGCAAACACAAAGACACATCACAATCTCTACATCGTTGTTTTGCTTTACTATATAATGTATAAGAATGTGAAGAAAACAAATAATATATACTGTAAAAGTAATATTTGGGGGATTGTACGCGTGACGTGTGAAAATTGCTCTTCTGTCAACTTCTATTATTGAATTTCAAACATGACTGACAGACCTACCAACATACTTAATCATTATGCACAGACAATTCGGTTAGCCAATTACAGTTAAAAAACCTGTATATAAGGATCACTCAAGTAGTCTGTATCAGCATGTAGTCTCCATGTACAGGTTTCTTTAGTATAGGTTTTAATGAGAAACAATTTTCAAGGGAACAAAAAATGTGTTCTTTTTTAGACAGAGGATCTTTGATGCAACAAAGCCTTTTATGGGTGTTTACTTTGTTTAGTATGTGAACAATAGCTACAAATGCATCAAGTGTTATGCTCCTATATTGGTTGACATGATGTTCTTTGACAAAGGAACAAAATGAAAGCTCACTGCATCATTTATTTTATTTTCTCTCACCTATATGCAAGTGATCAGTACTCGACATTAATGTTACCCCCAAATCTCACTTTTACAGTATAGAGAGGACAGAATAATAAAGACAGGATGAGTATTAGTAACACAATGCACAGAGGGCACTACATACAGGGAGTGCACAAGCAGACAAAAGACATTGAAATAATCTTTCAACAGAATCTCTACCTTCTGTACCAGAACTCTGAGGTGTCGAGGGCATGGGCAAGTTTGGCTTTCGCCGCACTTCCGAGCCCCACCGGCGCTGCCTGGATTCATAGTTGGCTGTATGGTATATGCGGGCTGCTTGCAAGGAAAGGGGTAATATAATTGGTTGGTTTAAGGGTGTGGTATAAGGGCGTGGCATAAGGGTATGCACGGAGGGGAGGCGTATTGGAGAGGTATAATGGGTTGGTTTAAAGGTGTGATATAAGGAGGGGTGATTTATGGGAGAGGTGTAAGGGCGTGTTAAGGGTATGGTATAGGAAGGTGGTAAGAAATGGGATAGTATGATGGGGACGCGGTATATACATAACAAACAAGGGTAGTATAAGTGATTGGTATAGGAGGATGGTATAAGGGGATGGTATAGGAGGGTGGTATAAGGAGGTGGTATAGGGGTGGTATAGGGGTGGTATAAGGAGTGGTATAAGGGATGGCATACAGGATGGGTTTATCAGAGAGGGGATAGGTATGATAATGGGGTGGGGGTAATGGGGTATATATGAGAGGAAAGGGGTAGTTAAGAGGGTGGGGTATTGGGTTGGCATATGTTTTTTTGGCATAAGGGGTGGTATAATGAGATGTTATAAGGGGGTGGGGTATATGGAAAGAAAGGGGTAGTATATTTCAAGTAGGGTATTGAGGAATATATGGAAGAAAGGTTGGAGAGCAGAGGGTGGGGAAAGGTGTGGTTGTAAAAAAATAATAATAAAACACCATAAATCCTCACTTCAATAAAAATCAAGAAGAAATGTTGTTTAGAGATTGCCCTCATTATTTAAACTTCCCATGCTGCAATCCATATTCAAAGGCCAAATAAAAAGCTGACATGGCAATTAAAAAAAGAGAGGAAACAAGAACAAATGAAAACACAGCAAGTTTCTTCAACTTTTATTTGCTGTTGGGAGATTATGCTAATTACATGAACAGTTTCACACCAATCGAGAAAGAAAATTGACCCTTTAAAATTCACGCCAAAAGTATTTTTATCAGCAGAACAGAAAGATCAAATCAAAAATGGACATTATGAAGAAATCAAATGTGTTTCGTTTTCAGAATGGATTTTTATGGAAGGAACCAGAAGGCACAGGCTTTGATCATTGGGACCGCCTCTCCTCATGGACTGTGAACACTGCAGACAAACTCCCCATTACAAAAACGTTCTTTAGAATGCAGCATGCGAGTTAATATTGAGCTTTAAAACACATTAGAGTCCATCCTGAAACGAATATACACCTGCTCGGTGAATAAGTTCCAAGCAGAGTTATGGTGAATTTGATGTTTGGTCTCTAACAGTCCTGAAAACGTACATTACCAGGAATTGCAACCCTGAAAGCACACAAATAATGTTATCATGTAACCCTTGTTTTTAAGTTAGCGCGCCATGGACAAGGGGCTATTGCGCTATTAAAACAAATGCATGGTATCATTACCATAGCATGATTTAGCATCAAGTAAAACATGATCAAGCAAAAGTCTGAACACACCCAGGCACGCTCAATTCCAGGCATCAACATAAAAATGCTCACACTTTTTACCTGGAACAATGATGGTACAAGTGGTTTTTATCATGACTTGAGAAGGATAAGAAAATTACCAATTTCAAATGTAAATACAAATAAAATTATGTTTCAATGAGTAGCTGCAGCATATCAGTTCCCTCATGCATGAGCACATATTAGCGTTCATGATTGCTGGTGATATGCAGCATTAGTTTCATGACATTTTGCCGCCCGAAGCCGGACATTACTTATCATTATCCACAACCTACTACTTCTATTTAGATGTACATGCAGTATGATTTCCATCTCAATGAATTGCTGCTACATATTACGTCCTTCTTACAAGAACACATATGAATGAACATTTTTGCGGGTGAAACGCAGCAAAGGTTTAATGACATTTTGCCCCCAAAGTCAGTTAGACATGATTTTAGTTTTTATTGTTTACAGCCTACACAATACTCATGCACATCCTTTTAAGCTTATTACGATAAGGAGATGCAAACCCTTTCATCTCTAAATCAGTGACAAAATGATACAAAATCTGCTATTCCTAATCATACTTGTAAGGGCATCATATATGATCCCACTTTCAGCTTGGTAATATGCCTCTAATGATAGGTTGTACACCCTTTAACACCTGGGGGTGCTTCACAAAGATTTTAAGTTGAACTTAACTCTTAGTTGGACTTAAATAATATGGAGAACCATTTGCAGCCTTACAATGAAATATATCAAAAGCAAAAATTCAAGTGTTTAAGTCTTTTCATAAACTCCCCATCAAGAACACGAAGTCTCCCATGATAATAGAAAATATGAATGATTTGAATCAACATTTAATGCCTTTAAAAATAACTTTTACAAGATATTTTCAATGATGCTTATGGCTTTCCATAATTGTTAAGTCCAACTTGGAGATAAGTTCAACTAACGATCTTTGTGAAACACCCCCCCCCCCCACAGCCATAATACGTATTTACCTTCATTGCTTGGCTTCTGGGCCCACTTCGAGGAGGGCTGACTGATCACATCATATAACGAGTCTTCACCACCTGGTACAGGGTAATACAGGAAAAATAAAAGATCAAATATTGCGATTGAGAAAAATCTTACTAAGAGTACGTAGATACGACGCTGTGAAACTGCTGGGGCTTTGATGGGGCTAGGTGTTATATGCTTCACATTTCGGTATCTAGTAACACTAAGCGCACTGAATACAAGTATGACCTTAGTTGCACGCAACTGCCATCCTATTACACATGCACAAAGTGCAGTGGCCTTTGGCAGTTTGCTGCATCATATCTAAGCAAGCCTTTAAGGCCTGTACTCTCGCATGTATGACGCTGTAAACTGCTACGGTTTACCAAGGATCCATTCTGTTTTTTCAGCGTACTTTGGTGCACTGCACTTACCAAGTGTGTATCTTAGAACACACACATAAGCATAGGACCATTAGTGTGTCCCCACTGGACATTCATTAACTACACAAGACAAAAATGCCAATGTCAATTAAGCATGGCCTATATGAACAGGCCTTTAATGATGACAATATAGATTTATGAGACTGAAAGACCATTGAGATAAAACTTGTAGTGTGGTTAGGAGAGATAACTAGGAAAGTTCTCTGCGGTATATCGAGGGAAACGTACACACTAAAGCGATGATATTAAAGGGTCAAGAATATTGAAAATATTAATGGATACAAAATGAAGAAAATGGGGTAATATTACAGGTACAGTATGTAATAATGTATACCGGTATATGGAATTAACAACTAAATTAGTTGTAACCCTTGTAAACAAATAACGTGTGTGTGTTACTCTTAAATCAAGAATGGGAGAGGGAATCGTTGAATGATGGCTTTGTTCAATAATTACCGGTACAGAAATAAGCTTTAATATTTAAATTTATAACGAAAGAAATCAGGAAAAATCTAATTTTCACATACAACAAATTGACGAAAAACTGGGGTATGAAAAATTTAGTTTTAAGCTGTACATGTATATATATACTCTGCTTACATACTCAGTTCAGAAACTTTCTTTCTCATTCTACAATGTTAATCTCCTGTATGAACAACCGCTTTTCTTTCGTTCTCTCATTCTCCCAATCTTTCCTTCAATCTCAATCAAAGAATAGAACCCCTCCTTTTTACAAAGAGTATATCATAATGAACGTGATCGAGCAATTTAACAAACATGAAAGAGCATTTTCTCTGCTCCTTGTATCAGTAACCTATCAAATATTTACCAGTACCTTCTTAAAACTTGTAAAGCTTTGTAAAACCCTCTTTCACAATAAGTTAAAAGGAATGCTATGATGATGACATGTCTAATCAATTACTTTTTTGCTTACAGAGTTTAAAATAAAATGTGAACACTACATTTAGGCTAATTCTGATGGGTGCCGACTCCTGACATTTATTCCTTTAAGCACAACATCAAAATATCATATATTATATAACATCCCACCGCTGCCACCAGAAATTAAACGTTCAAACTGCCTGTGAAACTGAAAGGAATTCAAACTTTAAACTCCTGTTGATGAAGACGACACCTTGATTCCTTTACCTCTGAAACTATAATGCGTCTGCTGCTGTAGTCTCATGCGGTTGCGGATTTCACTGGGCTTTACCAAAGGGTCGTGGACTACCGCTTCGGAAGAAACGGATCTCTTGCGGGGTACAAACTCAGGGGTGTAGCCTATTGGAAGGGGGGTTGGGTTGGCACCATCGAGAAGGGGTGGGGGAGGGAAGGGTGTTGTGGTTGGGGGGTCACAGTGCATCATGCAACAGATATATGCATATATCAATACCATCAGTTTCATGCAGAACAATCGGGTATTATACAAATCAAATTAGATTTGACATGGAAGAACAAGTGCATTATATTGACATATCAAGATATCATGAGGATAGAATGGGTTTTAAATGAAATGGCAGAATCAGTGGAGGGAATGTGGAATTTAATAATTGTAAAGTCAAGTGAATAAAAGGTATAAGAGTACCAATTTATGCAATACAGGGAAGTTTGTATGTATGAATATATAACACCAGAGTTGAAAATAAATAAATCATAGTTTAACATAATGATTGTATTATGCACAGTCATGGAAATAGAATTATACCATAAGAGTATGAATGGAGATGAAAAAAAGGAAAAAATGTTGGTTTGATGTAGATGATAACAACATGATACAAAACAGAACACATGGAACCATACATAAAGAATTGTTCAAATGTTATCAATGAGAAAGGAAATGTATTTTGTTATGAAGGAGATAAAGTTTAATAGTATAGATATTTATGAATTCCAATTTGAAACAAAAGTCAGAGGACATTCCAAGGATAAAACCCAAAGAGACAATTATAATATTGATGAAAATAAATGTTGTGGTGATACACATTATTGTGTAATATTCAACACAAAAACAAAAGATTAGAAAATTAATAAAAAGGAACATACAGAGATGAAATTTGTATTTTTGAGATGGGATAATTAATGGGAATATGAACGTAAATTATGAGACCAAATCAAGGAACAATGGAGAACAAATTAAGGGCAGACACAGATGCAGATAACAAGTCATGAACACAAAGAAATTTACACAGCGTCACATACATTTTTACAGGAGAGGACATTTGACCACATACAAATAAATTAGCGAATTAATAATGAATTGTAGATAAAGAGAGAAACATTGCAGTGAAGAGAGCAAACGGATAGATGTAACCAATTTAAAAAAGGCCAGAAATTGACAATTATCCCCCAAAGTGCATATATCATGAGGTATAAATTGTAAGTTGAACAATCACCACATGAATAAGCATCAATTACAAGATAAAACCGCATAGTTACATCACAGGTACAGCACATGTATGCAGGTACGGAAGGGAAGAAGCAAAAACAAAAAAGGAAATTCATTTCAGCACATTGAAGACACAGTGCATCAATTGGGAGATGGCATTTATTAAGCAGGGGTTGAGGGGAGGGAAGGAAAGCCAACAAATTTGAGGGATGGATGGAAGGATGGAAAAATGAAGAAAGGATAAATTAGAACAAGATTCAGGATAGTTAATACTGTTTCACCAATTCTATTTTCCTTTCGTTTGTTTTTTCAAGTTCACTAAGCCCAGAAAAAGTAATATCTACCAGCTTCTAACTAGGAGATTCTCATAATGATGGTCAACTGCTGCATTTAGAGAAAATGGATTCATCAAACACAAGGTGGGGGAAAGGGAATCTTGAACTGTGTCACACAATAGCAGTATATATCTCATTGTCTTATACAATCATGCAGAAAATATATCTGGCATTTCTTAACCAAATTGGGACTCTGTTACTCTGTAGCTTCAAGTAATTGACTTATTTCTCATTGAATCATAACGTTCCTTAGTTCGTAACTTTTTGTTGTTAACAATTACAGAGACAATTTCCTTGCATTAAAATGTCTGATACACAGTTTGAATTGATTTGAGGTTCTTGAGGGATGGAAACTGTGAGGTTTATTTCAGACCATTGCTACATTTTTAAAGTGGATGCTAGAAAGCCTCACAACCAGGTGGGACAAGTTGATAGGGAGCACAAAAAAAAACCCATTCATGTACGGATAAAAGCAGGTTGAATTCATTTAGCAACCAAAAGACCCTGTTATGCTCTTTCATTTAATTCTGCAAATGAATGAGTATATTCTGACTAGAATATAATTACAATTTCCCCCAAATTAGTCATGAACTTGTTAATAATGAAAATTAATAATAATATTAATATAGCTCCTACAACTCGGCCATAGAAATGCTGGATCCAATATTTACATGACTATATGAACCAAATCCTATATTTCAAAAGTATACAGTCATCTTTGAATACAATGCAAGAAAGAGCATGCATACTTGGTTTTAAAAGTAGATGCATATATATTGTATGATTGGGGAAATTCTTACTAATATTGTATAATTTATACAGAAGTTTTAAGCCCAAAGTATCAATAGAAAGCTAGCCGAGTAACAAATATAGAGATGTAATATATACAACTTGGATTTGTTATGACTGATTAAAGAAAAAAAATTAAATCCAGGTCAAAACCATGCCACTTACGCTATCAATTACAACAATCATATCATATTGGTATACAGGTAAAGGGTATATCTATAATGCATAACACCAAGGACATTTAGGAGAGCTGTATTTCATTCATGTATGCACCTGTATATCAAGGGGCAAGCTTTAGGTGGATGCAGTCCTTATGAGGCTCATAACATATCTTCTCTTTATATCCGCAACCTCTTTTTTTATCTCCTATCTTAAAAACTTTCCTCTCTATTCATTTTTGTTGGCATTCCTTCTTGATGAAATGTTCTTCTGCAGTATAAATCTTTTCTCCACCCCACTATTTTCTCACTATTGTCTCCCTTCCAAGTCTTGGCTAAGGTAACTTTGAAATAGGGTCATACAAATAAATGAATACAAAGATAAATAAATAAAGAAGTAGAAAAGTTAAATACAAATCTCATTTTGTTGAAATTCTTATTCTCCATTTTCATTTTGTTTGTCTTTACTTTTTAAATTGTTATTTTCCTCTGCACTGCCTTAAAAAACAATACAATTCCTCTAATAATGACAAGAACTGATTCAAAGACACAGCCAGTCTTGCTAGAAGTTGCTTGAAAGGAAAGAGACAAATGTAAACCTAAATGTGATCTAAGTCTAATGAATAAGTACATGAAAAGTAATGTGAGGAAATAGACAGATGAGGCAATATGTGTGGCATCTGAATTTCATAATTAACAATTTATTTATACAAACTATGAACTGCAATGATGCATATTTCGACTTATGGTACGTACATATAACATTTACTATCGTCAAGAACCCAGCTAGCTCTAAACAGACATATACGGAACTGGTATGGTGTCTGTGAAGATGTAAAGACACTACAAAATGCAAGAATATACGATGCATTCCATGCAATATGGAATAATATGGGTACATTATTGAGGGGAAAGTGATGGTTTGTGTCTTACCTGACGTAGGGGTCTGGGAATCATCTAGCGTGCCGTCTCTGCTGAAGGAAAGAAGAAAAAAAGGAAAATAATAATAAAAAAACAGAACATAAAATTTGAAAAGCAGACAGCCACAAATAAGACGTGTGTGGTATACCTGCATTCAAGACCTGGTAATGATCTGGGCCATTTCATAAAAACTTTTTTTTTAACAACAAGTGTCCCATTTCTCTATCAAATTTACTCTCAGCCATTAAAATGCAATGATTACAAAAGCTGTTAACAGTTACTGTCATTTATTTAATTTTCATCAAATTTTATAAAACAGGACAAAAACTTGTTTCTGGACCATTCAAGAGATCTTCTTTATTTTTTATTGTTTTGTTGATGGGGGTTTCCAACAACATTCATTGGCAATATACCAGTTCCTACATACAATCTGAGCATGCATGGATTGATCTGTGCATGCGCAGATAAAGGTCGCTTGAACAAAGTTGTAAAACCCACTGAGACTAATACTGGATACATGCTCACAAAAGTTATGTAATCATTATTCATGCATGCACCTGTGATGCATTCTATTGAACACAGGTGGAAGTCATCTTTTCAAGAGGGCAAACAAAGAAATCACCTTCATGACTTTAGCTGTAATTATTCCAAAAGGATATTTAGGGCCATATGACCCATGTGCTCACTATGAACTGGTCTATTACCAACATCCAATGACCAGTGTAAAGTATTCTGTAAACGCTTAGAGAGGGCCTGCGGTCCTGAAAAAGCGTTATGTAAGAATGAGCTATTATTACTATTATAATTTTTTTTAAGGGGGAAAAAATGACAAGATTTTGTTTGTGAACTTACTGGGGTGAAGGTAACTCCATGGGAGGTCTGTTAGATAAGAAAGGACTGGGACTGGGTGGTTCCTCCTCTACCTTGAACATCCTCTCCGTCTCTCTCCTCTTATCAAGCGCTTCCTTCAGAAACCTGTTGTAGATCACAGCTGTATAGGGGAGGACGACAAATTGATGTGTGAGATTTGGTCACTACATACTCCAAGTAAAGTCAAACCTGCTTTGGTAACCACCTGCACATAAGACCTCGTTTTATCTTTCCTGTGAGTGGTCTTTATAAAAAAACAGGTTTCCCTGTAATTGGTTTAGAGAGTGCAACAACTAATACAATCAAAGTTTTAAAAAAAAAAATTAAAGGAAAGTAAATCATACCCAGGCAACTACCTGCAAATTACAAACCCCTCACCGCAAAAATATCTCAAGTAATACTACCAAGAGCTGCCAACATTGTGCAACCAAAAATATGTGACTTTCAAATGAATTTACGTAATTTCCAAAGAGGAAGTTCTGATAACCTTTACCTTGCCCCTACTTTCCCAGAAGGAGGGAATCACAATGTCATAACTTCCTTTCACAAAATGCTATGATGTACAACAACCCTGATAAAAACATGCATTCCCCTGTTAGCACCTTATTACCCATCCTCAACCAAACCCCTACTAAGGCACTGCAATTCTATACATTCCTACACACAGTGCATACTTTGATCTCTGAACGATGAGCAGTTTGCAGTCACTAATCTTGCAGTGGGTGTATCGTCCACAAGACGGTTGCCCTCTGCTACGCCGTCTGCAGCAGAGTTGATGTCCTCACACACAGCCACGACTAGCGTTGGGATGGGCGCCACCATCTTCAAGAACCACCTAAAGAGAACAAAATCAATATTGAAGGGCTGAACCAAGTCTAAGAAACAATTTAAAGAATCAAAACCTATAATGACTTTGTGAGATGTTCCCTTACAATGTTTCTAATGACTGTCTTTGATTTTTCCCATTATTGCTGGTTTCCTCTCCTTTGGCATTTCCCCAACAACAACAAAAGAAAGATGAATTACAATAAATTCATCATGTAAGGACTATATTAAGTGTTTACTATATCAACAAGGAAATAAAAAATGATTAATCTTAATTCATTCATTTATTTGTGTCACATTAATACTAAAGGGCGTATTTTTGGAATACTCTGCACCTTTTTTTGTTCCACGCCTATTTTGCTTTAAAATCCTTTAATTGGCAACATGTTCAGAGATTCAAAACATTTTTGTTTTGATCTAAATTGGGTATTTTGTTCAACTTTTCGACAATATTTTAGATCAATTAGATCAATGTTTTCAGATACTAAACATTACATTTTTTAAAAGTAGCATTAATACAAGAATATCATTGGTGCCAATTTGCAGAACAATATGTGATCAATTTAACCCTAGAAATAAATCCTGTCTTGAAAGGGTAAAAAAGAGAAGTTGTGGCCATAGAGATCCATGTTTACAAACAAACTAAATGTGGCCTACTTTGCCCCACTTTGATCCATACTTTTGACCAGAATTACTATACTAACAACAAGATAATCCAACAATCGGGGAAGTAGGTTAGAATTGACCAGAGGGCTTAAAAAAATCACCTAGAATGAGATAGATTGTACACAAGAAGGCCTAAACCATGGTCTGAAAATTAATCGTCAGGTCCTGATTTCAGGCTATTGCCTGAAAGCTGGCATTCCTCAACAATATTCCCCCAACCAAAGTAAACATATTGTTGCTATGTCGGTCTTACTTGAGGAGTTCCAGCGACGCCTTCCGCTGGGCCGCGTAGACTAGGATGTAGCCATGGTGAACGCGCTGCTCCCTCAGACTGTCTCCTAGGTGATAGGATGAGATCTCAAAGTCCACCCTGCACTTGGTGTCTATAAGGAACATGTCACAGGTGATGGATTTCTTCTCGTTGGGCGTGGCCACGCAGTTGTGGCTGGTGATGGGCGACAGGACCAGGTCTGGCTGGAAGGGGTCACCGCAAGGCATGCATAGCCCAATTCTGAGGGGGTGGAAAGGGGTGGAGGAGGTGTTGGTAGTGGTCATGGTGGTAGGGGGGGGGGTGTTATGCAAAGGAGGTCAAACTAAGGTCATGATTCATTGTATCAAGCTAATATGAATTTTTTCCATCATTACAACAACAAAAAATTATTATAATTATTCTTATCTGAGTGTTCTCCTTTTCCCGTTTCAAAATGCAATTATTTACTTCAAATTGCCAATTACATCAGTCTATATTTTTCTAAATCATCTAATGAAAATGACTTTAAAAAATAAAATAAGGATACTAACTGATAACATAGTGTTTAAACACAATAACATCATAGCACATCATAGCACAAGATTATTATTGTAAACTTGAATTCTCCGTGAAAACAGAATATTTACATTGTCATGAAAAAAAAGAAATAAGAAAATATATGAATTTTAATAAGATGCAAAACAGCAGAGGAATTTAAAAATAAATAAATGCATTCAACAAAAAGATAATAGTTTTATGGAAGCAGAAAATATAAATGATGATTAATAGCAAGGACATAAGTAGCTATGCATTGCAAGGATAATTTGAAATACATATTCATGAAGTCCAGTAGAGTAGCAATTATAAGATAGGGTGCAAAATGAAAAGCTAGCATGAATGAGAAAGACTGGTGTACCTATCTAGAGAGAGGCTGTAGTTGTGTGTCCTGAGAAAGGGCAGTACCAACTCGGGTGAGAAAGGATCACCACACGCTAAGCACATGCCAATCCTACCATAGGTGAAGGACAGAGAGTGTGCAAGAAGAGGACGAGTTGATGGATGGTGGTGTAGTGATAATCATGCACAGATAAACAGATGGAGACGGAGTGTGCAAAACATTTAGAGAGAGACACACATCAAGAGAGAGAGAGAAGGGGAGGGTGAGAGGGAGAAAGAGAGGGAGAGAGAGAGAGAGAGAAAGAAAGAGGCAGGAAAGGAGAGATGAAAAGTGTGCCGAACAAATTAAGATACACAGCAAGAGAGAGGGTGGATATGGAGAGAGAAAAATAGAAAGGGAGAGAGGGGGAGAGAGAAAGAGGGAGAGAGAGAGAGAGAGAAAGAAAGAGGCAGGAAAGGAGAGATGAAAAGTGTGCCGAACAAATTAAGATACACAGCAAGAGAGAGGGTGGATATGGAGAGAGAAAAATAGAAAGGGAGAGAGGGGGAGAGAGAAAGAGGGAGAGAGAGAGAGAGAGAGAGAGATGGAGAAAGAAGGAGAAAGAAGGAGGAAAAGGAGAGGTGAAAGAGAGTAGTATAACAATGCAAGAGTAATGCAAGGAGTGGGAGGGAAAGAGGAAGGTAGGACAAGGTGGGATGGAAAAGAGATTTGAAAAAAAAATGAAATTGCCAAAAGAAAAGGAAAGCAGAGATTTTTTTTTTTCAAAGAGAGAAAGAAGAAAAGAAAAAAATATGCAAATATGGGAGGGGAAGGAAGGACCAGCAAAAGTTTGTTTTAAAAGGGTTGGCGAAGAGACACACAGAGGCACATGGCGCAAAGTGCAGTAAAAAGAAACAATTACATTCATACCACCAAGATAGGCAGGCAAGAAAGAAAAAGTAAATTAGATAAATACATGGTGCAAAATATGTCAAATAAATACTGAGCTATGCAAAGCAATGGAGACAAAATTAATATGATATGGATAGATTAAATGTATATGTAGTCAAGGAAATCAAAATAAGTATGGATTATACAGCATCTGATATTAGAGTTAGCTATAGCAAAAACTTTAGCATCACAAGGTGTACAGCATGTTCATGATTTGAGCAAGTAATGATTACCAAGAAATGAATTAGAGCATCTTAAATGAAGAGAATTTTTGTTCTTTAAATACTAGAAAGAAAAATCAAAGGGGAAAGATAAAGACAGCTTGAGACAGCAGGGTAAAAAGTATAACGCAAAGAGAAAGAGAAAGGCAAGAATGAGATAATTCAAAGTACACAAGCTACAAGAAATCTGAGTGCCAACCTGAAAGCATTGTCTCCCTTATCTCCCCTGTCGCTCTCCACCTGGTTGGGGGTCCCGCTGCGATACTTCTGACCCGCGACCACAGATCTGAGGGCATCCTGTATCTGGGACTCGCTGAATTTCTTCCCTTGCCATAGGGTCGTGTTGTCTGGAGGCACGTTGACGATCTGGCAGTTGTTCAACCTACAGGAAAAAAGACCCATTTCATAACATGAGTTTAATACAATAATAATAACAACCTAGGCTTCTATAGTGCATTTCATCTTATGAGAAAATAACAATGCACTTCACAATTACAACAAAATTACACATAACTACTAATTCATGAATTAAAGAAACATTAAAATAAGGACAAGATTAATGATAATCAATCAATTTGAACATCAATTACAGAGAAATGAAAGCAAATTATGTAAAAGTATAGTAATCTAATAAAATTTTGATAAATACAATAATGCAGTTTCCTCTATCATAGTCATAAGAAAAGACGAGCAGTGTCCAAAGTCAAAACTTGTTTATTGTTTGCAAGATCTTCTGCTCTCTTAGGGGAATATTAAAACAAGGATTTAGTAAGGAACAGGATCTGCAGAACACCTCATTAAAGAAGTTTCATATTGTAATCTCAAATACGTTTTGGTCAATAAATGCTAATTGACTATTAGTCATTATATACCTTTCTTAAGAAATCTAGCCATCTGTTTGGACGAAATTGGAGTCATGATTTTAGCCATGCCCTACCAACTGGTGAATAGTCTTTTAAAAGATGCCTGCTTGTCCCTGTTAAAATTTGATGAGATACCCATTGGTTTACGTTTTAAAATGGTTGAGAGTGGATACCATACAGTGCTTTTTGTCTGCGATTCCCAAATGAGTGTAACATTCAGTCCTCTTTCCAGCGAATTTTAACGGACAGTGTGTCAGATTTTCTGTGATGTTGTAACCAATCTTTACTCAAGAAAAAGTTTCTTGGTATATTTTTTGTCAATTCGGTATATAAAAGACACATCGACTGCTTTAATATTGAAGGTCTGGCTGTTTCTATACTGTTTACTATCCGCAAATTGTAAATTTTGCATTGTGAACAATACGTATGGAGAAGAGTTCATGTTAGATTGTTGTTGCTGCCTGTTGGTCCACCATCATTCCAAGATATCTTCAAGGATCTGCTGAAAGGGATATCTGTTCAAAGTTCAAGGTTCAGGGTTCAAAGTTCAAGGTTCAGGGTTCAAGGTTCAAGGTGCTGCAACACCATGGCTTACCTGCGGCACAACATCTCTGCTTTATCTCTGACCTGAGCCGCGTCTGCCTCCGGGCTGGTGCTGCGACCAAACATTAGCACCACTGCCAGGTCCCTCAGGGTCGTTGAGTTGTACTCCTCCTGGTCGGACAGGATGGTACGTTCCAGGGAGTCTTGGATGTACTGGAAACCCTCCAGAGATGTGAAGACACAGATACAACCTGGTGCAAAAGATAACAAGAATAATTAATATTCATTTATAATTTATTGTGACAGTGACTTTGAGCGCAGCTTCAAGTGTTCCTCTTCCTTCTATTGTCTCCTGGAGGGTTGTCTAGGAGTCGAATAAGCTCTAGACAACTCTCGCTTCCGCAGCTATGGTATTTGGCCATAGAAGGCAGCACCGGCCATGGGTTTATTTGACAAAGGAAATTCGGTTCTCATGCAAATAAAATGGGTCGAGAACTGATAATAATCATAGTTTTGGAACCAATAGACTATTAGTAACAGATTATGATGGTGCCTACATAGATCTCATCGATCCATCTGGGAGTTCTTGAACAATATTTTTTTTTTTTAAATAAGGTATTTAGTTGAAACTGCTCTACATTTTCTATAGAAGGCTGAAGGAATCTTGTCTTATCATCTTCCCCCTGTATCATATCTGTGCATGTGCTGAATGCATAGTGAGGAAGGAGTTTGCCATCTACTGTCGAACATCGCATTTGATGTAGGGTAAGTTTGAAGGAGTTTAACTACCCCTGGGTAAAGAGAAGCATTGTAAATTAAAATGTCTTGCAGTCTACGGTTTCTACCTTGCGGTGTGAAGCTTTCCGATTGGAGTTGATTACTCGGATGAGTGATGTCGCCCTCTATAGTCTTCAGATCGAGGCTGTATAGAACCTTATCCAGCGTGTAGTCACCATCGTACGATTGCGACTATGGAAACAAAAGTTATTTAGATGGATTAGATTTAGTACTCTTCTCTAAACTGTATCTCAATCATAAAAAAACAGAGAACCCTTGTAAAGATCATAACAAAATATTTGAAAGTGCTGAAATAAATTTTGAACACACACCACCTCATTTTGAGGCGTAACTGGTGTATTTTTCCTGTCAAACAACTATCCGCAATCAGAATTTCATATCCAGGACTTGAGTTAGATTTTCAATTTTCATGGCTTTTGTTACACTTCATCACAACTTTTCAAAAAAGAGGATCCTTGTATGTTAAAGAATTCTTTCCCTCACAAACAAAATTACCAAGACCTCTCACAGGATGTGGTGAAGTGTGTGCAGCTTGAAAGATTCTTGGCATTCATTGGTCATTTATTAATATGTTTATGGTCTAGTCTGTTTGGACAACATACTGGCAATGAATTAATTAATCTTTTTGATTACCTGTAGATACTTCATGCACAATTATTTTAGAAATATATAAGTGTAAGTGTTCATGTATGCATACCATAAGAAGAACTGTGGAAACAAAAAGAGTGTATGTAAATAATATTGTTTTGGTCCATACGAAGCAAGGGTGTCAATGAAAACAAAATCAATAGCCTTGGTCTATATACATGTAGTTCAAATATGAATTCAAAATTGAATGATATGTGTGTACGGTTAAATTAGCAGTTGACTCATATATGTTTTAAGGTTTTCCATGCACGATGTGTTAGAAAAGAAGAACAGAACTTGTCATGATGAGTCTAACATCATCAGCTGGAAAGTGTGAATTAATCACAATGACCTTTGACCCTGCATGTTCCCTAGTAGTTTAATGTAGAGTTGTGCAGGCACGCCAATACATGAGATTTTCATCACTAATCATTACCAGGGCCCTGTTTCATAAAACTTGATATCTATAACAAGTTATAATAACTGTTATAAGCTACTGAAATCGTGACATCTGATTGGCTGAGAGCAAATTTGTCATTGAAAGTTAGCATGTGTTATTGATAACAAGTTTTATGAAACCGGGCCTACATGTGCAAGGCTTATAGAAGAGAGAAGTTTGGCTCTCAAATACACACAAGGTTCATTTTTTACTTCCTAATTGAGGGATGGGTATTTTTTTAGAAGTATTTTACCCCACGTGAGTTGGCTGTTCATGTCAAGTAAAAATGTTTTACAAAACGAACACATCACTCGCCAATAAACCACACAGCAATCAAAGTTACCCAATCCTCAGACTCAAAGATTCTACCTCAAAGATTCTACCTCAATAGATAAACATATTTCCTGGAAACAATGAGGACAATTTTGATTTTTTGATTTTTTTTTTTTCCCCCTCCAAAAATTCTTATTTTCACTTTGCTAATCATTGGGGCCATGAAAGACCACTACTTATTGGTAAATGGGCTACCCTGACAAAAGATTAGAAATGAATAAATAAATACATAAAATTTGTGTAATGTTTGTTATACGTGTAAGTTCTGTTATGGTGGTTAAATGGTGTAGTTCATTTGTATTGGCAGATTACATCTTGTTAATTTAAGTCTGGAATCTCCTTCGTCCTACCAGTAATCTTGACCATTTAAAAAAGAATTAAATCATGTTCATGGACAATGTGGAATTGTGAGTAAAAATAATCATAAAAATGGATTGTGAAGTTAATTTAGACCATGGATTTTGATAGAATATTGGGTGAAAATTGATGAAAGTTTGTTAGATTATTGAGACTTGTGCCATACGTATACCTGGGAAAAATTCCTTCCGCTGCCCTGATACGCCTGTGAGTTCTACAAAAGGCCATGCAAGATTCAAGATTCAGAGAAATAGAAAGCCACATTGTTTTACTTAAAACCTCAATATATGTCAGTAACTGCATACTCCATTTAAAGGCAAAGACCAGTATTGGAAACACTCCAATTTCAAAAAATGAAATGGAAGCTCTCATTACCAATCATCTGAAAGAATATGTTTTGACTAATACATGATGATAAAAAACTTGCCTGGAAACCGCCTACTAATTCATATACAGTATTTGGTAAATTTGTTTCTCTCATGGTCTGTGAGAGATATAGGGTAGTCCCATATACATCTTTCTGTGTATAGTGCTTGTAACTTTATGAAGAATGGGCCAAATTTCTTATCATTTTGATGATTCCAGAACCTTGCAGATGCTAGATGCTAGATGATCAACCTTTTCTGATCGATTCCACAACGTTTCTTTCAAAAATGCAATCGCATGACCACAACTGGTCTTTACCTTTAAAGGGACTTTGTAACATTGTTAAGATGAGAGATAGTAGTGCTAAGGTAGTGACTTCAATGCTAGATGTACACTGAAAGATAATCTGAAAATTTGACTGAAAATGGACCATTATTCATGGTACAAATTGGATAAAACTGATCTGATCGATTCCTTAATTCTCCCAACTATATTATTACAATTTTATCACACTTTAGGTGATTGCAAATCTCACAAAGCAATAAAATGTCTCTACATTCCTTTCTAGACATTTAAGTGTTGACAGATTTTTTTATAGCCTGTTTTGTGTCTTTTTCTCATGGAAAAACAGTTGGGAAAATTCAAAAATGGTTGGGAGAATTGACTGTTAATCACTGTTAGAGGGTGCCTCACATCGACGCCTTCAAAGAAAACCATAGATATCTTAATGGTTTGAGAATTTGTTCAGGATTATTTGCCTGTCAGAGGGTTAGTACAGTAAAAGGAATATAGTAAGGAGCATTTTATACAAAAATTAAGCAATTTTTGTCATCAACCTTCAACAATGTTACTAAGTCACTTTAATGATAAATTTGCATTCAATAGGCCATTTCTGTAATGTAATCAAATCTAATGCACTAATATTCGTTTAGTGCTTCGTTACAAATGATTTCATTCACCTGTTACAAATTAGTCGTACTTCCGTAATATGAGGTAGGACAATCCATACTGTTTGTCCTACCTATATAGCAACAACCAATGTATGAAATTCGCATTCGGACTATTGAAGTATAATTATGCATAACAGGGGGGTGTTTCACAAAGATCCCAAGTCGAACTTAACTCTAAGTGTGACTTAAAAATTATGGAGAGCCATTTGTAACCTTAAATTTATATACATTCAAAAGTGAAAAAACAAGTATTTTAGACTTTTCATAAATTCCACAGCAAGAACAGGAAATCTCCCATGATAATAGAAAATATGAATGATTTGAATCAACATTTTATGCCTTTTGAAATAACTTTTACAAAATATTTTCAGAGATGCTACGGCTTTCCATAATTTTTAAGTCCAACTTAGAGTTAAGTTCAACTTAGGATCTTTGTGAAACACCCCCCAGGTGAATGAAATAATTTGAACAAGGCACATATGCTTCAGTCACACCTTTGCGTATTTGGCTTGCGTATTGCTGCATATCTATGGCAAGCTGTTTTAACATTTGTTGTGATGGTGGTCATTTTACCTGACTGCTAAGAAAGCATAAACGCTTGTAAGTAAACAACCAAACGGCCGACGGCTTTAGGTCCTCTCCGATGGACCTGGTAATTAGGATTTATGCCTTACCAAAGGGCCCTTGTGCATCGACTTGGTTTCGAACCCGGGTTACCGGATTACAAGACCACTGCTCTAGCAACGGAGCTATCACGCCTCTATTCCTTTTTCTTGATATCAAGAATTACCATTGCTTTAAAACAGAAAATCATTTCTTGATATCAAGAAATAGAAATAAATGTTAAACCGACTTGCCACAAATACGCAGCAATATGCAAGCCAAATATACAAAGTTGTGACTGAGGCATTAAGTATTGACTACAAAGGGTAATTGGTTAGGGGGAACTCTTTCTAACCCGAACAGAATTGATCTGGACTACTGAGGCCAGATACACATGTTCTAGTCAATACAAAGTCTGAAAAAGCCTGAAACACAGAAGCCACAAAGCCTTAAACCAGGTTACAACCTGAAAACTGGCATTCCGGCTGACATTGGTGCCTTCTTAATACATGCCTCTACTGTACTTTGTCTACACATCTAGGCATACAGTCCCATACCTTTATTTCGGTGTCAAGTTCATCGGCCAATCCATCCTCGCCAACAACAATGATATTGAGTTTGTTGTTGGAGTCATCCCAGGTTCCTAGTTCTTTGATCGGTGATCTGCAGAGCAAAATATAAAATT
>BEXV01000550.1:176413-198513 GCA_003118195.1 Hemicentrotus pulcherrimus | reverse complement strand
TATTTATTCAAACCTTCGGAGGATTGGATTGTTAATAGATTGATTGATTGTTTGATTGATTGATCTGCATGGTATGTGATTTGTTAATTATTTATTCAAACCTTCGGAGGATTGGATTGTTAATTGATTGATTGACTGTTTGATTGATCGGTCGATTGATTTGTCGATTGAATGGCTGGTTAATTGATTATTCGATTGCTTGATATGCTTATTATGTGATTGCTTGATTAAGACATTACTTAAAACATTGGTTGGTTGCTTGCTTGATTTGGTATGATTGACATGATAGGATCTTTATGTGAGCGTCACAGTTCAAGGTATTTTATTCACTCATTGTAGCCAATGGTTCAATAACGAATACAAAATTTAAAACCCTTTCTTGTAAAATTTGCATTTCATTTTATGAGTAAGATCCGAACGGTGCCCTCTATCGTTTCAGTGCCCCCCCCCCCTCCCCCACATGTGGACTCACGCTAAGCCACTGATCTAATCCGATGGATACGGGTCAAATGATCAAAGTGTCAGCTAATCTTATCCTCACTGGACAAAGCTAGTTTCTTCCACTGTTTATCCCAAAGTAAAGCTCCGATGAGATTAATATCAATAGCGTGTGAATGATAATGTTTTAATGCTTTTGTGACGACACAATGACATCCGTGAGAGAGTGCCGAACGGAAGGTGGAAGTACCTTTAAATCTTAATTCTACTTCGATTCTTAGAAAGACATTGATTTCTGCTACAGAAAGATACAGTAAATAAAATAGCATGATTATCTAATATAATTGTATTGACTCCGGAGAAGTATGTACACTAATTATTATTTTTGTATTTATCTTTTCATAATGATGAATGAAAGTTTTATATCTGATAGGTTTGTATATTTCCCCCTGTTATTGGCGTATGGTCCTGTGCAACTTCGTCTTGTTAGCCAGGTGCACTAGTCATTTCGATCTGTATCCAGAATATATTTAATACAATTGATCTAATATTATTTTCATCTATGTCGGGGAATCGTCGTTTTAACTAATTTCCATTTAGTCTATATTCATATATCTTTTTTTTTTTATTATTAAAATGAGATTCTTCGAATAGATATTATTGATATTTTAGGGACTTTCACATAGCAATAACGTAATCGCTAAGTAGATGATACTATTTTCAATCCAGCATCATTAAAGAAAGTGTTTACCACAACATCTGCCACAACAACTACAAAAACAACTATACTACTCCAAATACCGTACGTCTTATAACACAACCACAACTACTACTACTACTACTACTACTACTACTACAACTTTTCTTCTACTACTACTACTACTACTACTACTACTACTACTACTACTTCTACGACTACTACTACTACCACTATTACTACTACTACTACTACAACTTTTCTTCTACTACTACTACTACTACTACTACTACTACTACCACTATTACTACTACTACTACTACTACTACTACTACCACTATTACTACTACTGCCACAACTACTTCTACCACTACTACTACTACTACTACCTCTACTACCACTACTGCCACAACTACTTCTACCACTACTACTACTACTACTACTACTACTACTACTACTAGTAGTAGTAGTACTACTACTACCACTACTGCTAATGCTGCTACTACTACTACTACTACTACTACTACTACTACTATACTACCACTACTACTTCTACCACTACTACTAATACTACTACTACTACTAGTAGTAGTAGTACTACTACCACTACTGCTAATGCTGCTACTACTACTACTACTACTACTACTACTACTACGATTATGACTACTTTTACCATCACTACCACTACTTCTACTACTACTACTACTACTACTACTACTACGATTACGACTCCTTTTACCACCACTACCACTTCTACACTACTACAACTACTACCACAACCATTGTACTATATAGTGCTGTTGCTAATTTCTAGAAACTATATTTAAAAGGTAAAAAATAAAAACACTGACGACTTTTTAAAAACTAGCTGGTAAACCATCTACCACGCCATACTTCCGTATTAAGTTCCTGAATCTTTCAGTGCACTCCAGACCGGTAAGAGGAGATTGTATTACAATACGTATGCGTAGCCTACTAAAAGTACATAGAATACATGACATATATATATATATATATATCACTTAAATATTCTATACGTACTGTACTGTGTAGTGGTGTTTCAAATCGTGTACATAATTGAACACCCTAGTTAATTTCATACCATGTTTGATGAAGCAAATAACTAATGCGAAATTGTTATGGAAGAGTAACATTCTGTAAAATTGATTTGGAATACAGGAAGATATTGGTGAAAATAAAGTGATCATCGTTGCATAGAGTTGCCTATACTGTGGACTTTGAGGAAATGACTAACCAGCACCAGTGATGTGACCTGCCAACATCATGGATGGAACAACTGAAGCAAAAGTTAAAAAGCGGTAAGAAATACTTCATTGAAATTGAAAATTCAAATACTAATTGCTATTGGACGAAACTAATAAATATTGTAGCAGGAAAAACAATGGTCAATGAAACATGGAGTATAAGGCGAAATCTCCCCTTACTGAACTTGTGTTTGGAATCCATGTAAAAGTGTGATAAACAGTTATAGTAGAAGTAAAATGGAGGACAACAAAAGAGGGCACAGAAAAAGAGAGGAGGAGAAAAAATAGAGGAAGAGTGGAGAAACAGAGGAAAATAAAAGAAATTAGATTCAAATCATTATGAATTTTTCATATTTGTGTTAATATATCTTAATTTAGCAAGATACAATTCGAAGCTGCAGTACTTACGTGGAGGATTAAAAACTGATTAAAATAATAATGATCTATATCTCATTCTGCCCCACGCGTTGTGTTTCTTTCTTCCTATTTAATTCAACTATTCCCATATTGCATTATAAAGTAAGCTTTACGTGCAGTTTTTTATTACAACATATCCCGTCGAATTTCTAAATCCATACAGGAGGCGGAATAATACATAATTATGTCTTTACTTTACTTTAACAGTCAATAAGCTGGTTGCTAGTACCACATGTATAATTCAAGCTCCCTTTGATTTCATATCATGACTTATGCCAAAGGCACATTTTCATTTTGGCATTGGTGGAAGGTCTTAGACCTTCCATTCAGACTAAGTCTAGTCTTTTTTCAAGTGGATTTGATTTATCATTACTCGTGTTGAAATGTGTTGTGCTCCCCCGCTCTGAATAAAAGTGTGTTGCATTGGCCTTGGGTTTGGAGTATGTTTACTAACATTTCACTAGTTCACCTTATCAATGGGATAGTTAACATACTCCAGACTGAGTGCATTTCAATTTCTTGACAGCAATGAAAACCAACTCGGCATGGAAAGAGGTTAGAACTTCAAACCTAACGTTATACGTGTTTTGCATTTATAATCATGGTATAAAAGTGACGTAAATGAGAATAACCTTGCATTATGTTTGCCTTATTGATAGAATTGCTATGTTTTATCCTCCTCTAACCCTATGTAGCCAATGGCGGTTATCATTACTGGTGTGACCCTATATGTCCGCTTTCATTCAATTCCGGTACAACGTACACATTGATATGACGTAATGGATTAAAACACACTCAACTTTCTGTCTTTTGGATTTTATAGCGATTCATTGACAATGAGGAACGATGTAAGACATTAGCATAAAACATTTTGCTTATAAGCTGAAATTGTAATTTCATTTGTAGCATTTACCAAGAAAAATACTCTTGTTATTTATCTTGCCCTTTAAAGATACTATGTCCCTTTTGCAGCCAACCTTAAATTACCTTTGCAGGAATTATCAATAATTGTGTCATATGTCCTATCTATGAAATTTAAACCATAGCAGTGTCCTAGTATTCAAATTATGCAAGGAAACCCGTTTACTTGCTAGAATTCACTGTCAGACAATATTGAGTGACTGACTGCCTTTTTTCTTCTTTGGTAATAACATACATAAAATGAGCTGTAAAGGGTACATAAACTTTTTGTCTACATCAATAACCCACTTCTTGTAATGGCCAAAATTAAACTGATTGAATCTTTGCGCAGCATAAAACGTACGACCATTCGGTACAATTATTGTCTGAAAATCAAGACTATTACTTATTGGTTCTATAGCTCCTAAGTCGATTCGACAACTAAAAGTCGTTATTTTCTCACTTAAAGACATTTTCAAGCCCCCCTTTTTTTAGGGAAGTTCTAAATTAGTATTGTCTTTCAAATGCCGTTGGAATTTAACTTTTTTTTTTATTTTTTGGCCTGCGAATGGGACATAGTACCTTTAAAACTTACCTTTCAGATTTACATCTTTCATTTACCCTTTTCATTATAGCCCTCATGACAATGTATAAAATGTACAGTTAACAATTAAATTATTCATACCCCTTGTAAATTTGATGTGTTTTTCCCCGTGACTCAAAAATAAAAGGAAGAATACTTTTAGACGTAAGAATTTAAATGTTACATACTCAAGGAGAATAAATCGGGCCAAATCGAATTTTCACATGCATAAAAAGTAACAAAATTAATATGGGTATGAATAATCTAGCATTTGACCATATTTTGTTTGTAATCATGTAACATGTTGTTTTCCTCCTCCTAGTCTTACCTGTTATGATTTATAGATTATCCTCGTAACATCGGTTTCAAAGCAAACTCGTTCATTTTAATCGCTTTACTTCCTATTCTGAAGAAAACCTTGTGAAAGTGAAAAATGTAACTGGATACATTTACTTCTCGGAGAGTGTGTTCAACAACAAAGACGGAAACAGATAGGTCTCCTGCATGAAGGCGTCTAAAGAGCGGCGGGTGGGGGGAGGGGGGGGGCGTTGCAGATTGTCGGCGACATGGGGGAGGGGGGGACCATACCACAACTAGGTAAGAGGAGGATATTTATCTCCTTTTTATCAATATTTGGATCAATTACGGATTAGTTAATTAGTTGATTCATGAGGAAAATTCCCGCGCAACTTCATCTTTATGTAAGTACTTAATGATGTCGCAAAGACTTTTTAAATAAAATTAGGCATGGTATGAACAAAAAGGTTATTAAAAGTACACATGCATGAGTTAATTTGTTTTCTCGATAATCTCTGCAATCACCTTGCATAAATACATGTAGCTTTGTATTTTCCATCATATTGTGCATTATTTTGTTCACAACTGTTGTTAAGGTATTTGTTCTCTGCCAAACATGGAGAAAGTGTCATCTTTTCAAAAGATGTCGACCAGGAATTACCGACAAGAAATTTGGAAAACCTGCGATATTAAAGTGTGCCTCTGTCTTGTCAAAGCACGAACGATAATTATAGGCCCGTTATTGTATGAGTCGACGAGCAGGAAAACCAGTGAAATCAAGGTTAGCCTAGTATGGATAGTGACCTATAGTAAGCGGATGCCAAAAGAATGTAAGATAAAATTAAAAAAAAAAAAAAAAAGAGAAAAGAAATAGAATATATGGACTAGCCGGGAAGTGATATCCGGTGGATTTAGATTAACGAGTTAAAAAAATAATATACTAGAACTGCCAAGACTGATTGTCATTGACCCAAATTTCTAAAGGTGATTTAAACCTAGATCATAACCTCATGATAACTCAGACATACAGCCAACAACGATACCAAATTAACGACACATATCGAGCAACAATTTACATTCTAGAATGGCAAAGAATCGGTCGGGTTTGAGCTGGTTTGGCGGATAAACTGGGTTTTCTGTGGTCGGCTTGAAGGGTCAAAGGTATCAATGACGGAAAGCAGTCTACATGTACATGCGTGGAAAACCAAGAAAATTGTTGCTTTAGTATAGGTAGACAAAATTGTTATGGCTTGTCCTACCGAACAAAACGTAATGTATACAATTCGTATTCTGACTATTGAAATACAATTGTTTATAATGGGTGAATGAAATAATTTGTAATTGGGTACTTTACGAAGATATGCATTATATTTTGATTAAATTATTAAAATGGCTCATCACTCTGAAGATTGTCTCGTATCCACCTTTTTAATATTTTCTTTCTTTATCTGTTGTTTAGTATGGATTGTGGGTCCCGTGCCTCATAGGCACTATGACATTGACGAAGCTATATGTGAGCGAGATTTCCTTGCTTGCCGAAATATAGAACAAAAAAATAATCACCCCCACCCCTTTTTTGAAATTTAATTATGTAGCCTTGTTCAGTTGATGACTGTCGGCTTTGTACATTGTTCTTTTTAAACTAGTTTGGAGATACATGCAATGCAGAGGAAAAAATTCAAATGAGTGGTTGCCTTAAAAAAAAAATTACTGAAATGTCACGGTTATAAAAGGAAGAGAGATGAGAACCGTAGAAACAAAGGATTGCACTCAATAAATTCCTGCTCCACTGGATTAAGTTTATAATCATTATCTTGATGAATTAATGGTGGCATTATACTATTGACAAAATATATATATGATTTTAACCTATGTTTGCGTTGCCAGGCAACCTCTAATTCGTTTAATGAATCATACCCGTGCGAAGATGCCAAAGCAAGGGTTATTGATTAACACGAATTATATCTATGATTTATACAGCGCCATTCCATTTCAGAAACTGATCATATTATACAGTCAAACCTCTCTATAAAGGTCACTCAAGGGAAACCGAAAAATGACCACTGTAGACAGATTACCTTTCTTGACAGATTCAAATTTTCTTTCTAAATGAGAAGAAAATTCATGGTAATGACTTGTTTCGTTGCTTCAGAGAAAAAGATGGACCATGTCCCTTGATATATATTGTTAATTTTAAAATTCCTTTATTTCTATCGCAGACTTTTAAATGCTTTAAAATTATTGAGAGCTCTAGGCATACAATCCGAGAGAAAAAATGCAGTGCTATCAGTCTGCCATAGCCCTTACACTGCAGGCATAGACTAATTTGAAACTTTGTCAAAATTCCTAAAGCATTGATCATTCAGTTGTGTGTTACTTTGTCGATTAAATGTTGATCTATTATTTGTATACAGTAGGAAAGAATGTTGCAATAAGATAGGTTTTTCACCTAGTATACTGTAGTGACTGTGTTCCCCAACACCAAGTATTATCTTTTTTGTAATTAAAGATTTTACACCTTAGATTGTCTGTCGATTTCTTTTCATTGGTAAAATGAATTGTATACATCACAAATAAGTTTAAATTATATTCATACAGGCCACAAAATTTATCCTCCTGGCTCAATGAAGAATGAAGACGTGTGTTGAAAATCTGAGGTGAGATGAAAAAATGGCGGCAGTATAGAAAAATATCGTGAAAGATAACAACATGTAGGTCCACATATAAAACACGATCGCAAATACTTTCAAAAAATCAAGCCGAGAGCAATTTTAATACGTTAAAGTATTGCCATGACGATTCATCTCGGGAATATGTAACGTGTCAGAGTAGGGTACGGACATTGTAAAAGCTGATGGACAAGGCAAATTAAATTACCATAGGCCTAGGTTGATTTTTCGAAAGTCTTTGTGATCGTGTTAATGGTATTCCTTTATCCTTTGTCTCCTTTGATTCCATTGACCCTCTAGCTCAAGTTACGTGAAAGGTCTAGTCAGTCTCACCACACCTCTAAGTGACCTCGAACTCCTGAAGCTGTCCGAGGAGATCAGCCCCAACGACTGGCGAAAGCTCTGCTTCCGACTAGGCATCGATGAACCGACTGTAGCTCGAGCCGAGCGGGAGAATCAGACACATCTCGCTGAAGGAATCTACAGGACACTGGTACAATGGAGAAAAGGACAGCTGGAGAACGAGGAGAGGGCGGTGTTGCTTGAAGCCCTTATCTCTTGTGGACTGCGACGCCTTGAAGATAGACTTACAAGAGGTATATAGACATTATTTTCTACTACCCGATGCTATGGATGATCTGCAATTCTTTCCGCTGTTTTCAAATCTTCTGAATTGTCAATGACTGTACAAATTACACTCTTTCCTATGCTTCCACTTCAACCCTCCCCCCCCCTTCTCTATCTCTCTCTCTCTCTCTCTCACTTTCTCCACTCTAAACTTGTTCACATACAAGATGTTTAGGTTCTCTAGCTTTGGATAACGTCGCACTATTATTAGAATACTTCCTAGGCAGTAAACAAATTCATATTAACTCATGTGACAAAACGGTCCAAATTCAACTGAAGTATTTGAGTAAGATAACAATTTGGATATTTTCAAAAGATCTGTAGAACCATTGACATGCGAGAGATTATTTGTAATAATTTGGTCCTTATAATATACATATAGAAATGTCAATGCCAGCCCTCCATCGGTGCAAATCGTGAGGCTATCAGGTTCAATTGGTCTCAAGCGCATTACCGAGTTCCCTCTTTTCTTCTATTAAAGGTTTTCCAAAGCGCATTGGAAGTGTAAAGACTGCCCAGGGTCCTTTCTGCACCGCCCTTAACGTGGATCAATGCCGCAAGGAACTTATGAACAACTACCGGACATCACTTTGTATGATCCAGCTAGTTCCTTGGGATCCTAACTCCCATGTCAATATGAGCAGCATTTTCACCAATGTCTGTCTCATCACGGAAGACACCTCTACAGCCAATAAGCAATGGGTCATGTTGCCTGGCTCCTACAATGATATCCTGAAGGTTAAGGTCAACAATGCTAAGCCACTACGGATTCTCATCGATGGTAAGGCTGGGAGTGGAAAGACCACTCTGATGTCTAAGTTAGCCTATGACTGGATGGAACAATCGAAGGATTCACCTCTCAAAGATGTCCCACTCGTCTTCTGCCTTCAGCTCCGCCACCTCAACCAGGACAACGACTTCGGTGAGGCTGTAGTTGAGTACCTGCTTCCTGAAGATACTCTCATCACTCCACAGCAGATAGAAGAGTACGCACAGGCCAACCCAGATAAGGTCGTGATTCTTCTTGACGGATATGACGAGTTCATGTCGGACATTCATGGTATCAAGGGCCTCGGAAACATCCTCAGAATCATCGAGAACAAGCGACTGACTGGATGTCGTGTCATTGTGACGTCCAGACCATGGAAGGCTACAGACTTCAAAGACCACCATCTTGCCAAGCACTATGCTCACATGACTGTTGAGGGGTTTTCGGAAGAGAGCTCGAAAGTCTTCATCCATAAGTACTTCCAAGACAACCTTGAGCTTTCGGACAGCCTTCTGGCTTATCTGAAGGATAACCCTGCTATCCAGACAGTTACACCCTTCCCTCTGTTCTGTGCGATGCTTTGTCAGGTATGGAAAGAAGAGAGTGATGTCCACAGAGAGGCAATGAAAGCCATCGTCACCCTAAGCAAGCTCTTTGATCATATCTTGAGATATCTTTGGGCCCACCACGACCAGAAGCAGCTCACTGGACATTCTACAACTAGGAAGGGAAAGGAATTGTCGAAGGGAGTGACTCTGACCCGGAAGAAGAAAACTTCCACTCATTTGAAGATGGACATAGGCGTTTGTCTTAAACGTCTTGGGAAGATCGCACTAGAGGGTCTCATCAGCCCTGACAAGAAGCTTCAATTCAGTGAGGTGGACTTCAAGAAATGCCCCGACGTCCTTCAAGTGGCATGCTCTGTTGGACTTCTTATCCGTCAGAAGAGTAAAACAACAAGTTCCCGGAGGTTGTCGAGACAAGAGTCCATCACCAATTATGGAATCACCTTCTTTCACAAGTTGGCCCAAGAAAAGTGTGCAGGAATCTACCTGTCTTCTATGTGCACAAAGCAACCGAAGAAATTCGTGCAGACCCTCAAAGATGTCTACCTCTTGACTAGAGCAGACGAGTTCCGGTATGTTTTGCAATTTGCCTGTGCTGAGGACCTGTACACAGCAAAGAAGATACTCAGGCACATGCCGAACATTACGCCTTATCAAAAGTTAGCACTGGAGTGCAACTTTGAGAGTCAATCCAAGACCAAGTCCAACAAGAGACTGTCCAAGTTCTTTGTGACTCAACGACTGTTCATGACTGGAAGCCCATCTACCTACTCATTCAATGCCCTTGAATACTATCTAAGCAACAGTGAGATCCTTAGTCCTGATGATGTACCCGTCAGCTTCACCTCCTTAGCTACCGATGGCGTGGGTCCAGCCCAGCTCGGCAAGCTTACCAGCATTTTGAATCAACCTCAACTGCAGTTCATAATCCAGTTCAACATGGATCAGTCACGTATCCAAGGGCCTGACGTCAAAGCCTTCATTGAATCACTCTCCCAAAAAGAGTACATTGGCGTCCTAGTGATGTCGTCAAGCGTTGCTGGTGAACAGTTTGTGGAGAGTCTTCTTGAAATCCAGAAAGATGGCCTTGAAGCAATGGTCATGATGTACCTACCAATGCTCGATGCCAGGTGGGCCACCGATATCCTGAGGAAACTCCCTTCCATCTGCCCGAGGATCGGAGCACTAGAAGCTTCCTTCACGCCTGAAGAGACTGAAGAAGAGAAAGATAACTCAGATGAAGGTACTGAAAGCGAGATCTTCCCAGATGACACTGGGGAAGTATCTTCAAAATCGAAGGTAAGCGGAAACGATGAAAGCTGTCCATTTTCTGAACTCGTAACACTGTCGCTTAAGGGATGTGTTCTCTGTCAGAAGGGGTCTCTGCAGCTGGCAACGACCTTGTCTCTCGCAGAAAATCTGGAGAAACTTCACCTGACAAAGCCATCTTTGCACAGCTCGTTCTACTCCAATCTGGCTACCCTCAACAGTCTTCGTGAGTTCTCTGTCACGGATTACACGTACGGGCAGGTCCATCTAGACGAGTTCCTAGAGAAGTGCCCAATCTTGGAAGATGTTTACGTTGCAGCCGTTGAGAACCAGAACCACAGTGTGAATGGTGTCATGAAATCTCTTACCAATGCAATAGCTCACACTCCTATGCTGAGGAGCATCACTCTCTGGTTTCCTGGTGAAGGTAGTTTCCGAGAGGGTAGGATAGAGGATGTAGTCTTCGAGGATTTCTGTGACGCCATCCTGAGAAGCACTCACCTCTCCAAGCTTCTTCTCTGGCATGTCCCTCTTGGAACTCAGCTGGTAATCAAGCTCCTGGAAGTTTGCAAGCAGCACAGAAATCTGATTACTATCAGGTAATGAAAACAATACCCTTATTTGTCTTAATATAACAAAACGAGAGTGCGTTCATGTAATGGCCCAAAGTTAACAAACATAACGAGTACCGTGATGACGGGGAGGGGGTGGGGTGAAATGACAAACGGCACTGTTCACGGCCACTCCTGAGAAGTAATGAATGTTTGTGTGGTCTTTATTGCCGATTTCGTTGTTTTAATATTTAATGGAGTTGTTATACAAATTGAAATTTTACATTTTACATGATTTAGAATAAAAGATCAGGTTAATAACACTCCATGACATTAATGACACTAAAATTGTCATGTCTTCATTGTCATAATACGTCTTCGTGCTCTGTTGTATTAATTTGAGTAATATAGGTTTCAATCGATTGATATAATGTCCGCCAGTTAATTAACGAGATGCTGTTGTGAAAATTTGCATTTCTGTAATTGTGTTTTGTCCCTTTGTAAAATTTCAATTATTAAGAGACTGTAATGTTTTGAGTTAGGGCAGACCCTAAGTAACTATGTTCGTGTTACGTCTGACTCTTCAAATTTGGATTTAACAGACTTAGCCGATGCTACTCACTTGAATGTGATGGAATTGGTGAGCTTTGCAGTGAACTGCATGACATCGGTCGCCGAGTTTACGTTGCTCATGGGGTAAGCTGAAAACCACCAATTTCTACCCCGAATAATGTACCCAGGGTAACCTCATCAGTATTCTAACTGTTCTCATGTTTTTATGATAAGGCGATCATGCATTAAAGGAATTTGTACCTACCGGGTCCCCATTCACTACACCTGGGTGGAGAGTGACAAGAGTAGATTAATAGTGCCGAAGCCGGACTCGAACCACGGACCGTCTGATTCACAGTCCAGCGACGTGTTCACTGGACCACCATACCACAAGCCAATGAAATGTGTTAGAGTCGGCAAGTTCTAATAAATCAGGAGTCGAGTACCCGGCATTTACTATCATGAAACAGTAATGTCGGACAAATTGTCGGAGTCAAATTTTTAGGCAAAATATGCTATTGAGTATTATCTGCCTGCGCGTTTTCTATTCATAATTTCATGTGATTGTTGTTTTGCAACATACATTTTGAAAGACAAATAAAATACAGACCGGGCAAAGTCATTTCAAATTATAATGTTAAAATCATGCAACTGTCCGGATAACCAACATGTCGAGGCACACATACTGTGCAATAAGTCACAATAATGCCATAAATTACACCAAATAATCTTGAAATTAATTTTTGTTTACATCAAATAACAAGGATCTAAAAGTTTCGTCATATAAACAAAATAATTATAATGCCCGACTTTATGATGCATGCGAATTTGTTTATTACAAGATCTACCCACTCACGTTGAAGCTGTTTATGCACGTATTATTTTACTTTCGTACGACAAATGCATACAGCCTCAAATCGATTGCGGATATAGGCCTATCTATGAACTCATTCGTTTGCATCATATCGTTTTTGACTGGATGGTCTATCCCGATTTTTTGTTTTCGGGAGGGGGGTTTTAGCCATAAAAGAAATCAGTCTTGTTTCTGATTAAATATTTCTTGATTGTTTCAATGTATCTTTACAGCACTAGACGAGCCACTAGATAGGTCTATCCTACGTAGCAACGCACACTGATGAATTCAACTCCGGGAAGGGCCTTCACACTAGATTCCATGACATTTGCTCCGGCGACAATTGCTCCGCTGTAAATTTTATACACTAATCGAATGGCCAACTTTAACCCTGGATTCAACACTATACCCTACCCTAAACCTAACCCTAAACCTAACATAAAACCCTATTGAAACCCTAACCCTAACCCTACATCTTAGACGAAATAAAGCCCGGAGCAATTGTCGCAGGAGCAAATGTCGTGTCACCTCACACTATGAACATGACTGACAAAGAAAGCGGACAAAATATACAGTTCCTCGGGTAGACAAAGGAACATCCCTTCACTGCTATTGTGTAAAAATGTGTAGAACAGGTGTCCCGCAGGTGTCACAGTCATGCACATTCACCTTTTTACATAATAGCAGTGCAGGGATGTTCCTTTGTCTACCCGAGGAACTGTATATTTTGTCCGCTTTCTTTGTCAGTCATGTTCATAGTGTCAACGAGTCAAGAATGCTCATGATACAATTTTGACTCGACGTATTCAATCTATTTTATCCTATATACCTTTTATAGATATTCGTAGTTGGAAGAGATTGAGAGAGACAGAGAGAGAAAGAGAGAGGGGAGGTAAAACAGAGTGGAAAAGATAGAGGAAGGTAGGGGGTAAAAGAGTAAAAAGTACGAAGAAAGGAAAGAGAGAAAGACAGAGAGACAGAGAGACCGAGAGAGAGAGAGAGAAAGAGAGAGAGAGAGAGAGAGAGGGTGAGATTAAATCAATCCTTTCCATTTTCGTACTCTTGAGATGAGGATATTATTGCTCTTCCTACAAGACAGTATGTGCATTTAATGTTTTACAACAATTTCTCTGTCATAGTTGAAGATTACTATAAATACATAAATACATAAATACACAAATCATCCGAGCATACATTATTCTATTAATAGCTATATATCTTTGTGATACTTCAATTCTGTTGTATTGACATTGTATTTTCGTACCCATTTCCATTGTAAAAAATTCAATATATAATTATTTAACTTTGTGTTATGTTTTAACTTCTCGGTCAGTAGAAGTAGTACAGACGACATGAGTATACTGTAGAAGATTAATGAAATGTTGCTTGTAGACTTCTTCAAATTGTTGTTTTAAATCAACAGTCCGAATACACAACATCTTGGTCAGACTGGGTGTAGTGGTAGTAGTAATAGTAGTAGTAGTAGTAGTATTAAGTAGTAGTAGTAGCAGGTAGTAGTAGTATAGTAAAGCCGACATGTTGTCATCAACCTCATGAACATTGAACAACATCCCCTGAATTTCATTTCTGTCTATAGGACTTAAAATGAGAACATAATCTCTTATATAAGGCCCGGTCTCACCGCCAGAAACTTTGCTGGAGCGTTCCTTGAACGGTAGGGAGAGTGGACCGAATTTCGACAACGCTCATCACCGCGCACAAAATGGGAAACAAATCGAAAAACAAGCGGAAAATTGCCCGCTCCCCACCGCTCGCAATATTTTGTGCAGATCAAAACTTTCGGAGCCGTAGGAGGGACCATCAGCGGTGGCCGAGCGTATCGGCCATCGCTGATGGTCCCTCCTACGGGGCCAACTTCTGTTAAACGGTGGTGAACGGTTACGAGCGGTGATGAATTTTTTTAACCTCTCCAGGAACGCTCCAGCAAAGTTCTGGCGGTGCAGTGTGACCAGGCCTTAACGCAAATTGTCAGGATTGCTCTTCTCTTTGTTTTGAGTTTTTGTTCTCGGCCCCATTTAAATTGTTGAAAATCGATTCCCTTTCGCTCACACACACACTCTCTCCCGATGTCAATTTTATAGAACAAAGTGGTGGGTTGGGGTTTTGAACCCATCCAATATGTTGCCGACCCGTTAAATCAGGGTTGCGATTTTCATCACTTTTACCTTCCATCCTCTTTTTTTCTTTCTTCCGTCGCTCTCTCTTCTCCCTTTGGAGACATCTGTATACGGTGTTAAATTATATACACCAGCGCTTACTAACTGGTGAAAGAAATTTCCAGCATGACCAAAAAATCAAATAGTGAAACATTAACTGCATCATTATAATAGAGGACGCATATAAAGCAAATCGTTAATTGGAAAGAGGACAACAACAAAAATCATAATATAAATAGAGAAAATATACTTGTCTTTTTGTATCGCTTTTGGGTTTGTAAAATTGATGAGACTAATGTAATCATGTATTATATTCTTTTATATATGATATTGCTGTAAATCCTGTAAATACACACAAATATGTTTCTATCGACTTTTCACCATGTTTTTCTCACCAAAGTTCTTCTTCATAGACAGAGACAAAGAGAGAGAGAGAGAGCAAAAGAAAAGGAGATGAGGGATTAGAGAGAGAAATAGAGAAGGGGAAGATGAGAGGTAAGAGAGTGAAGGGAGGTGGGATGGAGAAGAAAGAGAGAGATAGCTAGAGAGAGAAAGAGAGAGAGAGAGAAGGGTGAGGGAGACAGCTAGAGAGAGAGAGAGGGGAGAGAAGGGGGAACGAGAGGGAAGAGTGGGGATGGAGAGGGGACATAGATAGCGATGAGAGAGAGAAAAGGAGGGAGAGAGAGACAGAAAGGGGTGGATTGAGATAGAGAAAGAGAGAGGGGGATAAAGAGAGAGAGGGAGAGACACAGAGAGAGAGAGAGAGAGAGAAGAAGATAGAGATGTGATGAAGTCATTGACAGTTGCGGTTCGCCATGAGCTAAATGATTTTTGATTTGTAAAACCGAGGTTTGTGGTAAGTAATGTTAAATGCAGAATTCCAATTTCATTGTAGGCCTACATGTAACTTGCAATAAGGTCAATCAAATCACACGAGCCAAGTGACTAACGAATTAATGGTTGATTAATTGTTTACTCATTTGTGCGTTGTGTTTTAATCCAGTGAATCTCATTCAAAAACAAAACCATTTGATATACATGTATTTCAAGCTAAGTAAACTTGCAGGACCATCAACGTGAATTTCGTGCCTGAACAGGTTATTCCACTGACACTACTTCAGATTCATTTATACTGCCATCTGCTGCTCACAATGTCTCGATGTGTCGACACCCATGTCCCACACTGCATCACCAACTAAATGGTGAGCTCGTGAAGTGCATGGGACAGAAACCGAAAATCGCACTATTATGCCTTGGTAGCAATGTCGGTAAAATACCCTGCCTTTAATAGTAATGCCTTTGCACCATATCCCCCAAAATACTTTTTTTTTGTCAAGAATGGACAATCTTTACCCATTTCTAATTTGTTCAATAATCTGCAAAAATGTGGAGAGCAGTACATTAATTTATTTTTTCTGTCTAAGCACACCCATTTGAGGAAGAAAAAAAAAAATTATTTTGACTTATACTATCTTATCAATAAATAATGATTTTTTAATATAGATTTATTTATGAGAGTTGTACATGTAGAGGTATACTGCTATGACACGAAGGACCGACCTTTCAGTAAGTATTTCATTCTGTGTTTAACATTGCAGATATAAATCCAATCTATCACATTTTCCCACTGAATTTATCAATAAAAGGATCCATTGATTCAAATTTCGCTAGAAAATCTGTCAATACGTTTTTTTTGCATCAGTTGCAAAGGTAAAGAGAAGGGTCAACCATCAAGTTTGCAGACAAAACAGACACATCTCTGCACTCACTGGCAAATATTAACAAAGGCATCAGAACGGTTTAAGATATTGAATACCCTTTTCCCTGCACAGCATACACACTATACATGCAATCGCAAGAAAAAGACATTTATTTTTTGTCTATTTACATGATAAATATTTAGAGTACAGCTCTGTATATCATTCATATACCCTGTGGCCCTTCCCGACAAACACTGCACAATCATTATCAAAATCATCAGTATTACAGCTATATACATTTACACCAGCTTTTTTTTTTTTCTTAAATTATTTATATGTCTCATGACTAGTGCTTGTACATGTATTAGATGAGAAGAGAAGAAAGAAAAAAAAGAACAATTTACATTTTGGTCAAGTTGAAACTTGAATCCCATTGATGTTTTAAGAATATCATTTGAAGAAATGTCATCTATATTGCTCCAAATTAAATGTATATCTTACTACTTTACAATCTGCAAACTTTGTTAGGATACAAATTTTAACTCTTTAAGTTATAGATATTCACAAATATGAAATATCTTTATCTGATTTGGATTGCTTATATATGTTAGTAAGTCACTTTATAAGTGACCATTAAGAAGTGTTTCAAAGATTTTCTATTTCAGCTACAATCTAGTCAGCCTATTTTCTATTCTATAATATTCTAGCAATATCCCATCGAGTGATCCTTAATAAAAAAGCCATGCTCTGTTTACATGAACAATCGACGAGTGAGGCACGATGGCTCAGTGGCAGAGCAGTGGTCTCCTAACCGGGAGGTCCCGGGTTCAAAACCAATTCCATGCGCTAGCCCACTTCGGTAAGGCATCAATCCATATTACCAAATCCCTCAGAGAGGAATTAAAGCCTTCAGTTCCCTGGTTGCTTACTTATCAGGATACACATGCTTTCTTAGCAGTCAGATGAAACAAACAAACCAACCAACGAACCCTAACCCAAACTTTAACAATTTAGTGATTAAGCAAGACTTTTATTTCAATCTAGTCTTGAAAGAACAGGAGTTAAACACAAGTCAACCATTTCAAGAAAATGCTAGAAACCCTCAAAAACCATCCTGTACAACAATTATCACAATACATGATAGCTGTTCTTACATTTCAGGTGAATTTAGACGGATACAGGGATGCCAATTAAAATTGCTCAGAGGGCCTGAAAATCACCTAGAATGAGCTATTTTGTACACACAAAAAAGCTTAAACTGTAGTATGAAAATAACTCGTCAGGGCCTGAATTCAGGCTATTGCCTGAAAACTGGCATCCCTGCAGATACATTAAGTTAAACCAGTTTAAATAGGATTCTCCACAATACCTTCAGAAAATTTAGTTTTTACAAATATGGGAAGTTTGTTTAAAAAGCTACATAAGTTAGAGAGCAGCTGTAGAATAAATACATGTTTTTCAACAAGTCAGCCAAAACTAAAAAATTGCACTACTCTAAAAGCAGAAAAACCAAAGCTCATAAATTAAAAAGAAAATAAACTCTAAGGTGAAATATAAGCACAAAAGAAAATATTTTCCACTGCATAGGAAACATCTAAACAAACAAAAAAGAAAACGCATTGTTGAGAATTTCATGAAAAGAAGATATTTCAGAATACAAACACTTTCACCTTCTCATAAAGAGATTGTTTTATCACGAACATAAAAATGCTTGTTCTCTACATAAATAAAGATGAGAAGAACGCCTTTTACAGCAATAATACTGAGACAAGAAATCTTTTAAAAAGGCATCTTACTTATAAACCTACATACAATTGTTTTGTAAGAAATTCTTCATCTTTCTTTCTATGTCACTTTCTTTTATATCATGTGAACAATCTTCAACCTGATATCAGTAGAAATATACACAAACCTTCTTGATATAATCATTATGAAAAAAAACAAAAGTTCACATCGGTAAAGCAATAAAAGAAAAGAAAAAAAATGTAAAGCTCATGATGTTCATATGTACAAATTATACATGTACATGAAAATTATACGATTTCATATTCCTCAATCATTTCCTCTTTAATTCTATTTTTCTCACCCACCCTTATGCAGTCCCTCACACTCACACTCATCCATTCTCTTTCTCTCCTCTTCACTCTCTCTCTCTCTTTCTCTCCCTTCTCTCTCTCTGTCTCTCTCTCTCTCTCTATCTCTCAGTCCTATCATTAAAATCTATTTAATTTTTCAAAATGTTATGATTATCAATTTTCAGTACATTTTTTAGTAAATAAATCTTATTTACTACCACTACTCTATGGTTTGTGTAAGGCCCTTGTAGACTGGAAGCATGGCATGAAAAGCTTTTGATAAACTTTCCCTAAATCATATATTTTAGGGACAAAGTCACATAACACTCTTGATAATTTTGTCCAAAGCTGCTGTGAATTCTCAGAATTCCTTTAAAACAATTCTAATAACATGCAGCATGAAAAGAGACATTTAGAACGTCACCAGGACAGGCAGAACATCTTACTCCTTGCAGACATTTCAGTATCAAATAATAACATGCTCTTTGGATCATTTTGAACTGAGTACACTTACTTTCAGAATCTAACAATAACAGGCTAAATAGCAGTCATGTCAATAATGTTTATGTAAGGCTGCAATGGAATAGGAGATCTTATGAGAAACTTGCAAAACATTTCATTGAATGACGGTGGTTCCCCATCTTCATGACTGCTGTAACATGTTTCAAACCATATGGTCTTACATCATGCGCATATCGTTATAAGATTTAAAGAAATGTGAATTTTAGGGACATTTTTTTTGAGACCTTTCCATTCATTAGTTGTAAAAACCTTGTGCAATAGTGAGTATAATTGAGGCACCTCAGTGACTAGTCTGTTATGACGTCACTTAAATCTGCCAGTGAAATTTTATGTACGGGAAGTGTACAATTTAAGCAAATTGTGACATAAAGCCTGCAAGCTCTCCTTTGCCACAAATTTGAAGTGACACTTCTGTATCAAACCGGTGCTAAAGACATGGATACACATGATATCAGACTCTCCAAATAGTCTTGATTGCAATGGACATCTTTTCCTACACATAAATACATGATATGGGACCACATGTCCATCATGACAATGGATCTTGTTGCCTACACATAAATACATGATATGGGACCACATGTCCATCGTGACTATGCATCTTGCTGTAACAGTATCATTCTGATTTAGCTTGTGGCTGTGGTGATACGACGAATAATAATTTCTGGAAGAATAGTGTTGTTTTCTCGATGGCATTATTGAATGCGGGCGGTTTATTTGTCCACCAGACTCCTATAAGGTAGACGGGTATTCCGGACGCCGCTGCGACGAGTCCTAGACCGCAATCAACAGGCGAAGCATACAGGGCCATTCCAAGCACAAAGAGTACTCCAACCATGTAGATGAATGGTAGAATAATAGGAACCTAGACAAGATGACAATCAGAGATATTAATAATGATAATAATTTATTTGCAAGTTACACTCATTACAAAGTGCTTTGAGATGCCATCTATGATTCAGTGCTAGAGTTAACATATATTCAAGTTACCAAGCAGTTATAGATTGAGTCTGATGAATGCATAGGGTTTCAGAATAGTTAAGCCTCGAAACTCTCTTTGAATTGCTCTACTGTTGGTGATGATTTCAGAAAAGGAAGGAGCATGTTCTAGAGTTTGAAAGCAATAGGGATTAAAACTGCATTACCAGCTAGTTTAACACCAATTAGAAGAAACATACACGACTGATACTCCCTTCTTTTGTATGTATGAACTCTGTGATATTATTTTTTGTTTCTTCTTCTTCTTCTTCTTTAGAAGAAACATACACGACTGATACTCCCTTCTTTTGTATGTATGAACTCTGTGATATTATTTTTTGTTTCTTCTTCAAATTTGGCAAAAGTAGATTAAAGGTAAAGACCAGTATTGGAAACGCCCCCAATTTAATAAAAATGAAATGGAAGCTCTCATTACCAATAATGTGAAAGAATATGTTTTGACTAATACATGATGATAAAAAATTTGCCGGGAAACCGCCTACTAATTCATATATTTGGTAAATTTGTTTCTCTCATGGTCTGTGAGAGATATAGGGTAGTCCCATATACATCTTTCTGTGTATAGTTCTTGTAACTTTACGAAGAATGGGCCAAAATTCTTATCATTTTGATGATTCCAGAACCTTGCAGATGCTAGATGCTAGATGATCAACCTTTTCTGATCGATTCCACAACGTTTCTTTCACAATGCAATCGCATGACCATAACTGGTCTTTACCTTTAACAAATGTGTTGCCAAAGGATGTTTGTGCAGGGCTTTGATTCAAACCCTCAACCTTGGATTGAGAGTCCAGTGAACGAACCCCTATGACAAAGACTCTTCCTTATAATAATAATTATAGGCATTTCTATAGCTCCGTCTATCTAGAAATTCTATTCCAAGGCGCATTTATTATTACCCCGCTCTAGCATTTCAATGAATTGATTCCTGCCATGAGAAAAAGCGACGAGCAAGGCGGACAAAGGGCGTTACCTTTAAAGGGCGTGGCAGATCCGGGTGTTTCCACCGGTAGTACGGGATGATGGCTACAGCAAGGAAGTTCATGATCCACTCAATGAAAGCAACAAAGTTGAGCAGGAGAAAGATGTTGTTATTCAACACCATCAAAATAGTGATGGGTAGCTAGGGAGAGAAAAAGAAAAGTGAGAAATGTTGAGAGACTGACGGATAATTTATTTTAATTTAATTTGATTTGTATCTCCCCAAACTACGAGTATCTTTAAATTTATTGTATCTCCTTCAATCTATTGTAACTTGTAAAAAATAGATAGAAGCTTAAAGAGAAGGTCGAGTTCTGGGCAGAGGTATAAATTATTTTGTGAGCATATTCATTGTTATCATGTAAGTGTAGAAAAACATCAGAGAAAAAAAATTCCCTGAAAAGCATGGCACTTCAACTGCCTCTATGACAAGTTACAGCATTAAAATGAGGCCTGATTTTTATTCCACATATTTTTGTAGTCCCATATACATCTTTCTGGGTATAGTACTTGTAACTTTACCAAGACTGGGCCAAATTTCTTATCATTTTATGACTCCAGAACCTTGCAGTACACACCAAGTTATATGCTACATGATCTACTTTTTCTTATCAATTCCTCACCTTTTCTTTCACAATGCAATCGCATATCCAGAACTCAACTTTATCTTTAAGATTATATTTGTGTAATATAAGCAGATACAATGCATGGTAAGATAAAATTAGTTGTGGCAAGGTTAGAAATACTATAGATTTTTACAATTGATTGGGGATTTTATATTACAGGGCCCAGGTTTTATCAAAATATTGAGTACTACCGGTACATTGACCAGTTTTTCACAGATCAAACAAATTAAACTAGATAAGCATTAATGCATTTTTAATAAGTCTGTGTTTGAATGGTAAATATATACAAAACCACTTGATATTTTATCTTTGAGGTAGCATTATGTCACAAAACTCAGGATAGACTTCAAGGTTCGTTCAGATATAATGTGGCAAAACCGTGGTGTACTTTTATTATGGCATCAAGTGTGCTTCACATTTCTGAAGAGCTCAGTGAAAACGTGCAGGTGACATTCATTGACACGTAAAACAACCCAGAAGTGGCTTTTTTGCCGATGTTGCTGGTGGTTACGATGAACAGGATAGCTTCAGCTGGGCTATTTCAGACCAGGTTTTTACTGGGGGGGG
>BEXV01000550.1:158340-169141 GCA_003118195.1 Hemicentrotus pulcherrimus | reverse complement strand
ATATTTAGTAAAATATTATATCTATAATATTTGGACCTGATAGACATATATGTGTCGCGTAGTATGTACAGTGCTTGTAACTTCACCAAGAATGGGCCAAATTTCTTATCACTTCGATAATTCCAGAACCTTGCAGTACACACCAATACCTATATGATAGATGATCAACATTTTCTGACCGATTCCACAACGTTTCTTTCGCAATGAAATCGCATGACCATAACTGGTCTTTATCTTTAAAACATAGGTGATTAATGACGAGACGATGTGTCCAAATGTCTCCACAGATCGATAATCACGGCAGCTAAAACAACACAATATCATTAGTATTGCTCTAAATGTTTCCAGTGCCAAAATAAGGAGAGCTTCCTTTGCAAACACATGCGCTTTCCTTCCGCAAATCTTTGTATCACATCAAACTCACTCACCAAAATGAGTCCCAGACTTGGAAATTGTTCTAGAATGTTTTACCCTGTCTGAACCAAATGCGTTTAGGGCAATAACCTTAGAGAAAGTGTTTCATTACATAATCAAGGAAATGATATCACTCTAATAGAAAAATCAGATGTAAAAAAAAAGAAAAACAGAGAACATTGCAAATTTGAAGTTCAATAAAGGGTCAACACAAAAGTTGATGAACACCACTTAATATGCTGAATATAAGGGAACAGACTCAACAATCTACACAATACGGCTAACTTAAGAGCCCCTCCGTTAATTTCAGTTTTTATTTATTTTCAAATAACATCTTGTTTGACATGTAAAAGCTTATTCCACGATAGCTTATAGTCTCTTTCTCGCCATCCCTCCCTTCTCTCTCTCTCTCTCTACGAAAAGAAGAGAAAAGGAAAAAACAGACACGCAACTCGTTGTTCGCATCAGCAGACGATGATCGGACGAGGGGGTAAAGGGGCCGCCTTTCCTCTTTTTGAGAAAAATTCATAACTTCTATTCCATTTGTCGGGTTAATATTTGTCCCTACTTCGATATTTTGCCATGAATGTGTGAATAGCGTGGGGACCCCTTTAAATTTTAGACATTTTAAATAGGCCTATGCAGAGTGGTGCATCAGGCGATCGAGAAGAAAAATGGTCATTGATTCTCAGAAGGAAGACACACCAAGGGCACCAATGTCCCTTGGCAAGACAGTCATCTGCATTTGCCACTCTGTTCCCAGGAGAGAAATGGTGACGTGGTAGAAAGACGAAAGTTTTTGTAATAGAAATGGTTTATATTCACTCACGGTGACCATAGTGGTAGGAATACTTCCCTCGTAGTGGAAAGGATGCACACTGCGAGCGTGAATGACCGGGGTAATATATGTAAAGCGCTTTAAGACAATACTCTATATTAAGCGGTGTATATGTAACGGTATACAGTTTAATTAAGTATTATCACAAAGAATGAAGATGATAGTACTGACCTCTACACAGCTGGACGAGACCCCCAAGGATAATAATCACCAACCCGGATACTTTAGCTGCAGTGAAGAATACCTGTACACGGGACGTCCATCGAACACTCACGCAGTTCAGGTAGTATACCGCACCTGTTTGGAGGACCGAAGGGCGTGGAATGGGTGTTGTAATATGTGGATAGGTGTGGTGTAGGGGCATGTTCGAGGGATGTTTTGAGCGGTTTTACGGTAAGAAAATTGGAGTGGAGGGGGAAATTTGTTGACAAAAATAATTCCCGGATAAGGATATGTGTGACATGGTGGAATGCATGGAGTATATTTCAACAAGAAATAAATAAATGGGAGTTTGTAAATATATTTCGGGTGACAAAGTTCATTCGAAATATTAGGAAGGAAAATTGGAAGAGGCATTTTTAACAATGGATGTAAGATGCAACGAACGTAGGCAAAATAAACGGAAGTACAAAATGAATGTCGATTGGGAGTACAATTGGGAGGGGTCAAAGTTGTTGGCAAAGGTCAAATAAATGACAAATCAAGGTGGCAAAACGATCACGTGAACACCACGAGGGTCGAACAGACGCAACGGAAATAGAGGGCGAGTGGGGAGAGAGTGGGGAGAGGGTGGGGAGAGAGTGAGTGGGGAGAGAGTGGGGAGAGAGTGGGGAGAGGATGGGTGGGGGAGAAGGCCAGACGCAGATAAGGAGGGGAAAAAATGGAAGCCAAACATTACAATGAGATGCATACATCACACAGCATGTGAGACATATGATAACCATTTAGTTCTAAACTTTGTTTTGTTTTACATTTTTCACGATTGATCAAAGGAAATGTTCTATGTCTTTACTTGACTGTCCACTGGTCATGTTGAATGACATGTTCCAATTTCTTTTGAACCGAAACTGGTAAAGGATGCCTCATTATTTATCGATATATATATATATATATATATCATATTACATGAATAAAATTGATTCATTATAGACAGTTTACAGTCATCTACAACTCTACGGACAAAACATAGCCTTCACAAATATACAACACAAGAGTATCGTATACTGTATACCTAAAAAGAGAAAGAATTGTTGCCGAAGAAACAAACGATTATTGCAAAATTCACTGATAATAACTTAATAATTGAACAATATAAGTTTGGCAGACAGACACGTATAAAATGAAAATGAGATCTCAAATTCCCAATACAACTTTTAAAAAAACTTAATGATGTAGATTGTTTTTATTTGATAACGTACACAGAATAACGATGGTGAAGAGTTGAATAGCGGTCTGCGGGAGGTCATCACAGTTAGCTAAGAACGGGCTAACGAGGTACTGCGAGGCGATCAGGATGATGATGGCGTACTCGCCCGGGTAGCTGATGAACAGACTCATCCACATGCGGATGAAGGCGACGAAGGGACCCCATGCTTGGAGGATGTAGGCGAAGTCACCCCCGGACAACGGGATGGTGGTCGAGAGCTCGACGAAGCACAATGCCCCCATGCTTGAGAATATACCGCATATGATCCAGGCAAGGAAGGAATAGCCGATAACGCCATCTGTGTATACTAGAATCACCTGCAATACATAGAAAAGCGGAACAATAATTAGTACAGGAGGTCGCAAAACTGTGGATTTTAGTTTTTAAAAAGTTGTGGTTTCTCTCGTGTTAAATAAAGATCATAGGCACCTTGTAAAAAAAGAGATTCACTACTCAGAAATTAAACTAGTTATTCATAGGTTCATAGCTTGTAATGATATAGAGGAATCGTGGTCGAGTGGATATGTCACTGGACTGTGGATCACAAGGAGGTCCGCGGTTCGAGTCCCGGCTAGGTACTAATGTCCTTTGACAGGTTATTAATCTAAATAAATTTGCCACACTCGATCTGGTGCACTGTGCGCTGATAAGGGCTGCCGGATACTAAGCTAGGGTACCGGTTATAATTTCCAAAACTATTTGGAAGCGTATAGGGACATGATATTGTGACAATGCGCTTTACAGGAACGGAATAACGTTATTGTTATTACACAATACACATGTATTATTAGATACAATTCTCATGACGCTAATATTGCGAACAGGATGCTTGATCAGCATCTATCATACCATGAACATGCATATCAGATTTGTGATGTTTTCAACGACTTGAGTTGATCTTTGCATTGACAAAAAGGTCGAAGGGCTAATCAGAGATATGTAAAAGTGCAACAATATTTGGTTTATTTGTGCGCAACTGTCGAAAACAATAATTTTCCTAATAGAACTTCAACATAGTGAATTGAGTGTTCAAGATTTAATTTGATAGATGATCCCCAAGCCTATCCCACATTTATTTAAATCGAGGGTTGTTCCATCAAGACGAACTTTCCTCGATAGTGATACGGGATGATATAGGTCATCAACATTGTGCAAGGTCACAGCGCAGACGACCCCCTACGAGAGAATGCTCGACTACTGTATAATAGATATCGATTATCTTCTGGCGTGTACTCTTACAGGGGGGCGTCAGCAATGTGTTTGTACTTTTAGAGGTGGATGGCGAATACACCAGGATCCACTTCTGGCTGCTTTCCACAGTGGCGCAATGAAATTTAAATCTATCTGTTCACACTCGCGACTTCTTATCGCCATGATAATTTCATCGATTTCATTCTTCTTGGCAGTTACCAGCGGCTGATCATCGAAACATTACAGAAGAGAATAATTATTTAATTGGTGTGTATATGTCGAGCACGGTCTACCAACGTGAATTTATATCATCTCTCAGGTCCCTAGGTAAAGGTCCCTCAACTGGTAAAGGTCCCTCAGCTGGTATAGGTCTCTCATCCAGATTTATTTATCCTTTGCAAATCATTTAACTATTGGGAAAATAGGTTTCAACTTTCATTGTAATTCTGAATGGTTATTACAACAGTATGAAATATTAAGAACAATTTGATCTACTATGTGGTTTGTGTCCAGCCCGAGAACTCATCCATTGTAACAAACCCCAGACCACTGCCCCCTCATGCCCACATAGCGTGAATATAATACTTGTAGTATTTGGCCCATGTTCAAGTGCGTCATTGCATGCACTCTAATGTGACAGCAATATTTAGACTCAGGATTCTTCCTATACTAAAATACCCCCTTCACCTGTGCGTAGTAGCATGTAGTAGCACATAGTACAGGACTCAAACGAAACAAAAATACTTATAAGTTTAACATGATGTATGATGGGGTTGGGAGCTGATGGGGTTGGTGTATGGATGGGGTTGGGAACTGGCGGGGTTGCTGCCTTTCCTTGCCCTCTTTGCATTTGAAATCATATAGACTATCTCTTGAAGAAATTATAATGTGCGTATCAAGAAATGTTCATTGTTTTGGCTCGCTCTACTCTTTCGGAAAATTCTGAAATTGGAAACGGAAACTTTAATATTCGATAAGAGAGATCAGCCCTTTTATAACAGAGTTGTACATTAATTATTTTCCTTTAAAAAAAAAACTAACAAAATATACACTAAGTCTTCAAAACTTGGAAAAATATATGCCAAACAAAACAGGAATCATGAAAAGCTTTTTTTTTTTTTTTAAATAGAGCATAGAGGCAAAGAGAAAAGCGAGTCCCCAACAGAGTCTTCGTGTTGGTGCTTTATAGACATAATTTTCAGCAACATTTTGCTGATCCACAAAATCTGTTACATTCAGTCGTGATTTTATTTCACTGCCAAAAGTCAAGGATACATACAGGCTACTGTCAAAACTCTTCGTCGCGGCCCAGCTGGTATCACAATAATTACAAAACGAAAATGGATGGTAATCCCAAGATTAATGTACTCATACTTGGCTCCTTCAAATCAGAAAAACATTTGTCATGTAAGTTCGTTGAACCCGCTATGATACTCGCGACATGTCAACGAGAGTTACATGTTTTGTACCTATAAATTATCCAACAGGCCATTTCGTCATGCATGTAATAAAATTCAGTGCCTCTTTACAAATTATTTCATCAATCTGTTATGAATGATTGTATTTCAATACCAGAATGCGAATAGCATACATAACGTGTTGTTAGGTAGGTCCTAGCAACAATTAAAGGTAAAGACCAGTTATGATCATGCGATTGCATTGTGAAAGAAACGTTGTGGAATCGATCAGAAAAGGTTGATCATCTAGCATCTAGCATCTAGCATCTGCAAGGTTCTGGAATCATCAAAATGATAAGAAATTTGGCTCATTCTTTGTAAAGTTACAAGCACTATACACAGAAAGATGTATATGGGACTACCCTATATCTCTCACAGACCATGAGAGAAACAAATTTACCAAATATATGAATTAGAAGGCGGTTTCCCAGCAAGTTTTTTATCATCATGTATTAGTCAAAACATATTCTTTCACATGATTGGTAATAGAGCTTCCATTTCATTTTTTGAAATTGGGGCGTTCAATACTGGTCTTTACCTTTAATGTACGCATTCCGAGTCATTATCTGAGTATTGACATACAGTTATTTGAAACAGGGGAATGAAATCATTTGCAACATGGCACCTATTAAATGTAGTTTATGTATGCATTAAATTTGATTACATAACGAAAATGGTCTATGCATGATTGTATGGTAATAATGAACAATACATTTTGAAGGTCAGTCATCTAAACTCATAAATCTGGGTCAATTATCGTCATTTTCTCTTCGTACTCCTATAACATTTCCTGCAAACAATAACATTGAGGGGCTCGATGGGAAATTGAATTAGATGACACGGAGCATTATCCACAAAATATTTCGAACGTCTCAGCAGAAACCGGTGCTCAAAGAAACATGACCAGAGTCCCAGAGAGAAGAACAAATCTGGTCTTTACCAGAATTTTCCAGATAATAATACACTGTCGCACATGTTTTCTAAACAGTTGAATTTAACATTATATTATACATCTAACTATCCTTATATATGAAAGTTTTTCAATATTTTCAGCTCGAATTTCATCAAATACACGCATCACGTTTGAACTTTGCTGTGTGTTGAGCTAACGTTTATCATAGAACAAATTACGTGTACTATCTACAAAGCACAAAGCAATGATCTTTTGAACTAAAATCAGAAGTAGTCTGAAAGTTCTCTTCGAATGTCAAAATATTTAAATTGTCAATATAATCACGGCCTAATTTCATATCTGCTACTGTCTGGCTCTTCATAGGAAACGTGTAGACTAAATACTGATTCATTCTACGTGTTATCTTATGTTGCCCCACTTATATTTAAACAAATTGGGTAACAATAATAATGATCTGTGACCCGAAGAGGCTTTCTCATTAAAGGACCTAGACAGGAGTAATACGAGCCTTGTACGAGCGGAGCTTTCCACCATGTATACGCCGATTTACTACGAGTCGAACCAAATTCACGGAACTAGACTAGATTATAAGCTATTTGAATGTCTGCTACATTCAGGTAATATCCCGATAAATTGCGAGTCACGCGGAGCTCAGGGAACAAGAGACAAGAGTACGAGCGCCGTAAGAACTTCTTGCGAATACAGCCGAGTTTGCTACGTCCGCATCCCGATTAACCGCGAGTCTTATTGAGATCAATAAACTGAAAGAATAGCAGCCGGGGGGGGGGCGATCGCCCCTCCCCTAAACAAAATTGCAGGGGTGTGTCTCCCCCCCCCCCTCCCGGATCGCCATCCCTCAGCTAATGTTATGTAGGACTGACTTGACACGAGCAGCCACGAGCTAAACCGTGTTGCACTTTACGACTCAAACTATATCATCGTGAATTAGTACGAGTTATTTGTACCGGTACTACTTTTGCCGAGCAATATTGTTTCGTGAATCATCTATACGAGGTGTAATTAACTCGTTTTTACGTTGTGTTATTTTTCTTTAAATTTCTCTTCACTATACCGGTACTTTCTGATGGGTGAACCATAAAACTATTGGAAGGGGTATTCATCGAAGGTACAATGTATTTGCGTCTTGTTAAATGTAACACTGAATCGCGCTTATCTGTTCATCTACACTGTAGAGTTACTAGAGTAGATATATTGTTCTCAATTTCTCTATTGTTATTTGACTCTTAGGAAAACTACCGAACATCAATAAGCGGCCGTTTACACAGCCCTCAAAAACACGAATAAAACTTTTAAAACGAAGATAAACGGGCGGTACTAAAAAAGAATGGCACCTTTGGACGTCCTTAGATGTCATACTGTTTTGGTAAATAAATTCTTGAATTAGTGAACAATTTTTTTCAGTACACGTCAATGTAATTAATTCTATTTCCTAATTACCACGGCACCGTGCTTGTCGGGATGAATCTAAAAACGAATGCGTTTCAAGAAAATGCATTTCCCCCTACACCTTTTCAGTCCTACATGTACCCGATGTGGCAATACATGACATGAGGCTCGTCAGTTTGGGCACTGCCCAAATAATTCCTTCTTAAATTTCCCTTCGCAAAAAAAAAAGCCCAACCTACCTCCTAAGTGTTTGTCTCTCGCATTGTTCAGTTTTAATATAATAGCACACCGGCGATCATCAATTCTGATTTGTTTAAACGGTTCATGAAGATTTCAGACAACCAACATTATATATCGAAAATAATATCGCTAGTGATATTCCTTTGTCTCGCAATGTATATGGTCAACAAGTGATCTAAAAGATCACGATGTCTCGTGCGGCGCTGCAACACTTCGGCAGGTGAAAAAATCTAATGTAAGCAAGCGTGTTTCATACTCTACTGGCGGATCCGACGGTCAATTAATTCAATCGATAATTGGAACAATAACAGACAAGGCCTATTTTATATGTTAGAAATTGTCTTGATTTAAAATTTTAAAAAAAGAATTGGTACCTACCTGCGGCGATACAAAGATTCCCGAGCCAATGATAATTCCTACCACCATGGCAATACAACCAAAGATTCCGACTTTCCTCTTGAGGGCCACCTCTGGTTCTCCTTCTCGAAGGTCCGTCATGGTTTCATTGGGTGTTCCCGCAGAGGGTGCAGGAGGTACAGCATCGCCACCGGGTCCCGCGTCCGCTTGGTCCACTGAGGTACTGTCTGGGCCTGGGGCCATTGCACGTATCTCTACGGATATATTATGCGGGTTGGTTCTTCTAGGTGTTCAGTAAATCAGTTCGAGTCTTCACAAGGCTCGGTGATAAAACCTCGGCTTAACTTCAGATGAGTACGATTGCTCGGTCCGTAGGTTATGATCGAGCTACCTGTTCACAATGAGAGAATGTTACACATATTAGAGTACAGTAGCATAAAAACATGACTGAAAGACTTATCACATTCTGTGACAGCACCTGGGATATCAAGTGGAAAACATCCATACAGCACATTTAATGCGTAACTACTACAGAGTACCACCAGTAACTAGTACTAACTACACAGACTGATGAGGTCAAGTAATAATAAATGTACTCCTTGTTGCAGGTGCGGCACTACAAACCACCGAACATACGTAAGACCAAGAAGTTATTATTGGTAAGACCATACTGTTTACACAAGACATCGAATATAGACTGACAATAACAGATGCATACCAGCCAGCAGGATGCATATTATGAAGACACTACATTACCCTTCTTTACGAGACATCGTTGTGAATGATAGAATAGACCAGCAAGGTACGTATGTATGCATATACATGTACATTCATACATCAAAATCTTGTACGAAACATACCGCTAGAGATTCACTCTCTCCAAAGCCAGACAGTTCACCTAGCGGGCATTCTCGGCATGCGCTGTTCCCACGTGTTATGTGGTCAAATCAATTGTCCTATCCATTTGTATGTATACTGACCGACCAATCTCGTCTCAAACAGCGTTCAGCTCAAGGTCATCTTGTAGATGTAAATCGCCATGAAAAAAGAGTAATGCGGATAAGTCTGGCAATTTGGAGTGGAATTATTTATCCCTGCATGTATACGTACATGATTGTGTGACCAGGGATAAGAAACCCTGGTATGACCATGTTTCCAGTCGTTGGGCAAAGGAAAAGCATTTACGAGTGAATATATCGATGTGCGGAGAAACATGAAGGTCATCAGACAGTATACTGGAGATGGTGCACATCCGTGAATAAGCCCACAGATTGGGTAATTTATTATCAGTCAGAATTAGGAAGTTGAACTTGAGGTCAACGCTCAAATACCCTTTTCAATATTATCTTACATTTTCTTAGTGGATTCTGGTGGGAAATAAAAATATGAAAACCAATTCTGGCCAAAGGTGAAGCAGTCAACGATCAAGATGGCTTGAGCAGCTGACCAAAGTCAATATCAGGGTCCGTAACGTACTCATTGTCTTGAAAAACGTTCTTCCCCTTCACTGCCCCTTTATATATTTATTAGCCCCTTTTCAAGATGATAATTAAAGCCACGACATATAACGACATAGCAAGAGGTATTAAAATCTATCCCGCTTACAAAGGAATTCCCAGTTTTCTCTAGATGTGTTATGTACCTAGAGTAGGGTGAACTACTCACTCGAAATACAAGAATGGCAGGGGATATCATATGGACTCCATCTTCCAGGCTCGTTTAATATTTACTTTGAAGTACAACTTGACCTAGAAGAAGGGTCGAGTAAGACAGTTTAGTGTCATCTTTCAGTGCCGTGTTATTTTATGTTTTCAGAATTATCAATGGCATGAGCGGATTGTGAAAAATCACTGGAACGTCTGAATTGATTCCTGCAGCAGCACATTGTGCCGTTCATGAGCAGGGCGATACAGTGCATTATTTTTTAATAACAGTACTGTAGATTGAAGTAACAAATAATTGATGTCAATTTGAGGAGAATAAGCTGATTCTTTTACACCTTCGAAACTCTGAAATGCCTAGGGTAAATATATACATGTACTATAAGACTATTATAGGCTCATCGCATGCAGTAAGCAGATAGCAGATGGCATAATTTGTTAATGACGTTTATGACGAGGTTTTGCTCTTTCGCTCTACAAATGAACTGTGTCCTCTTTAAATCACACCAGACAATGACTTTTGTAGTGAAAACCCTACATCCCGTTCGATTTCCGAAATACATGCTGTTAAAACAAATGAGATCGTTTTAAAAAGCGGAGTTGTGTTATCAATTAAAACAGGCGCAAATACTTGCTCATTATTACTAGTACGTAGGTGAATTCGGAACAAATTACAAAACGACTTCCAGCATTTCCCAAATGCCGTTGTGGCATGACTTTCACGACCATAGCCACTTCGTATGATCGTGGCATGAATGTCACGAACAGATATCATTGTCATCTGACGATAACACATAAGAGTAATATTGTTTAGATCGGACAATGAACTTCAGAAATCGTAATGCTGCAGTCCTTATTCCAACATATCAATCTAAGTTGGCTACGGGGGGGGGGGGG
>BEXV01000550.1:141355-151490 GCA_003118195.1 Hemicentrotus pulcherrimus | reverse complement strand
CCCCCCCCCCCCCCCCCCCCTGGATCCTCCACTTGTTAGGTTGAGTGATGTTATCTTATTAAACTCTTATTGCACTGAGTGGATTCATCGTTTCCAAGAATAAAATCAGAAGGGGAAGGTGACAAATCGATTCGTTTTCTTCTTGTTTCAGTTCCGTGATGAGAAATGATAGGAATGATTTTTTTTTTTTTTTAACGGTACATACATCGACGTACATTGCTTTCTGGAGACTATACTCAAGACCTGTTAATTTTTTTCCCGGTCAAAGGTCATTCACATGTTCTGCTGATTAGCGAAAGAAAATACTTACTGCGAGAGATCAAGATTCAAATGGGAGTTTCTGTGCCTAAATCCATGCGTATAACATTATATGATCATGGCATCTACTAGGACACTCCTCATCGTGCTTATTTGGCTTTCATTGTTGTATTTTGGAGGAATATATCTTTTCACAAAGGGCTTCCTTTTGACTCGAATCGAGATTGCTGAAAGGAGCAAGAATGTGTGTGCAAGCTCCGCCGGAGCTGCAGGCGTGCGACATGGCAGTGATATCGGTAAAGCTTCTGCAGAGTGCACGCAACAAGTCCGATTCAAAAGAGCTGTGGTAATGCTAGTTGATGCATTGAGATACGATTTTGCAGTTTTCAACAAGAGCCTCCCATCATCAGAAGCTGCTCCTTTTCAAAATAAATTGCCAATAATCCATGAAACGGTTACAAACTATCCGGAACAATCTGCCCTGTTCAAGGCGCTAGCTGATCCTCCCACCACGACTTTACAGCGACTGAAAGGGCTCATAACGGGAAGTCTTCCAACATTTGTAGATGCTGGGCAGAACTTTGCGAGCTTTGAAATCTCAGAAGACAACATCGTTGATCAACTTGTGCAAGCAGGAAAGCGGGTCACGTTCATGGGAGACGATACATGGATGACACTTTTCAACAATAAGTTCAATAAAGCATTTCCCTTTCCTTCATTCAATGTAAAGGACTTGCACTCCGTGGATGAGGGAATTCTGACAAAACTTTTGCCAGAAATTAGGAAGAAAGATTGGGATGTAGTGATTGCTCATTTCTTAGGTGTGGATCATTGCGGCCATTCTCTCGGTCCGTACCATCCTTCGATGGGAAAGAAGTTGACTCAGATAAACTCTGTGATTAAGTAAGATCATAGTTTGAGATGTGGGCATCGTTTCACGAAATCATCATGAAAAGAAGTTCACCGAAATTCCATTGAAATGCTTGTCAAGATTAACAATAAGACTCATTTTATTGTGAAGTTGGTGAACTTGCACTTATGATGGTTTTGTGAGATGCTGCAATGGCCATCGGAACTCCGGAAGTGCTTAGTTGTATGCATACAGTTGTTGCTATTGACTGTAACTTAGTAAATCAATCTATGATTAGACAGGTTGTGAAACTGAAGTAATTAAGCTTTTAAGGTAATTTGAAATAATCAAAATGTAGATTAAACTGATCAAATGATTTATATGTTTAAAACAGGTGAAATTTGAAACAAAGAAGCATACCGGTAGTTCAAAGATATTAAAGTCTCATCTTTGAAAAAGTATATGTAGTAAGTGATCTGAATAATCCAGGCTTCCAATTAATCAATCTGAAATTTGCTAATTATTTGAATTAATTCAAATTGAATTAAATAACTCCAACTTATGATACCTCAAATATTATAAGACAGAGGGCCAATTCTGTGATAAATGTCTTTGCTTCAAAGGCTGAGAATGTGTCATGGAAGAGCTGGAGATTTAAATGAGGAGTCCAAAACATGAATACATGAGCCGTATACTACTTGCAGTAGTTGTAAAAACATTTTCATATCTATTTCATCTGTAATTCAAATATTTTCTCATCATATTGAAAATAGGTCTGTAATGCAGAGCTTGGATAAAGACACCATCTTGTTTGTTCTAGGTGATCATGGAATGACAAGATCAGGAGATCACGGAGGGGACAGTCAGGAAGAAATTTCTACAGCACTGTTCATGTACAGCCCCAAAAAGATCATTGCTAGAAGTGATATTAGGGCAAAGGTAGTGAGATTTAGCTATCATTGTGGTAAACTTAAGTGTTCCCTTGTCATTTTGCATACTGTAAAACAAATTTATCCTATTCTTTAAAAAATGTCCTAATCGAGGGGTCAGTGACACAAAGACATAACTTCATTTTGGCCTTTTTGAGAAAAAGTGGTTTATGTGTCACTGAGCACTTGGACCTTAAGGAGTTAAGTCTATGTTTTTCTAGCCATTAAGGTACTCATTTTGGCAAAATATGGAGTTGCGTCTTTGTGTCACTGAACCCTCGTAATGATATTTCAGGATTCAAATTTAGGGTTGAAACTTGAGATTCTCATCATCATCATTCAATTTCACTGTGAATATTTTCCAGTCGAACAGACTACAAAATATGTACCTGTCTCTGTCTCAATGAAAAAATGAATTTCTAGCATTCAGTGTAGTCCAAACTTGTAGTGGAACAATAAGATTTTTTTATTGGGTTGTACCACTTCAGAATCTGAAAGTGCATATTGTTATAGCCTGCCTGGTTAAGTCCAGTTTAAGGAAATTTTAAAAAGTTACCTGGAATTTGATAGTTAACTGGATGAATATTTCATATTTCTACATCCACAGAGGATACCAGATGTTGTGTCTCAGATTGACTTTGTACCAACCCTCTCTCTGCTGCTGGGTATTCCAATTCCATTTTCCAATCTGGGAGCCTTCATTTCTCCTCTCTTTACACTTACCCTTCCATCTGAAGGAACTACTGAAGCCCTCGGCTCAAAGGACAATTGGCAACATATCAATTACAGATTAGTTCCATCTAGAACCAATGCCAAACAGGTAGGTCTAGTTTCATTATTTCATATTCCATCTTTTTGATTGCACAATATTCTCCTCAGTCTCCTGTGCTCACTCTGTGAACATGATATTAAATTGATTTTTATTGACCTCTGGTATCGAGTTAAAAATATGATTATTAAATACCATTTATAGCAAGCAGCAAAAATGTTTCAATTTCAGTCATCATAATATCATGCTTGTGGCTTCACATTGCAAACTATATGTATTAGGGTAGAAAAATTATATTTCCATTGTAGTAAAACTGATGTTAAATTACAGGCAGAGTAATGAAGTTATGGTACACTGCTGTATTCATAATTTCTAGAATTTTGCATCTCTATTCTAAAAACAAATTGTTCCTCCATTTCCAATATTATTGAGGCTATGTGAAATGCAACAAAAAAAAAGGATGAGGCAGTGCCTTTATTCTTCTAGCTGCTTTAAGTGATCATGTAACACAGGTTTTTTCCTGTCACCTAAGGATGTATTCTTGAAATAATACTCCTAAGGTACATGAATATATGTTTTTGCAATATCCCATTACTGAAAAGATCATTTAACCAAATTTTCTCCTTTTTTAAGATTCATCGTTATATCACAACCTACAAAGAAGTAGCTGGGGATTTCCCTGCTGAAGTCTATTCTGAACTAGAAGCTCTCTATCAGAAAGCTGAAGGCCAGATGAACCGCTTAGAAGCTCTCATGGATGCTGAATCAATGTCAGAGGTCACAGAGGAGTCTCTGCTCGATTTGGAAGAGCGCTTCAGGGACTACATCCTAGGAGTGAAGGAGATGTGCCGCAGTGTCTGGGCCAAATTTGAGATGGTCTATGTCTACCAAGGTCTTGGTCTAGTGATACTGACCATCTTCATGGCTGCAATGATCGTCACCTTACAGCATTATACCGAACCAGAAAAGATGGATGATCTTCTACAAAGACTAATCAAGCAGCTGGTCACATGGGCAGTGTGCTCTACTGGTGCTGGCTTCTTGCTGTCACAGAGTACCATATTGTCATCAGCAACTTGTATGATCTTCATCCCATGCTTCACATCTATTCTTGTCATGGTGCTTCATCTTTTTTTGGAGGTTTCCAACGTCAGCGTATCTAGGTTATTGGGTTCTTTAACTGTTACCTCTGTTTTTCACTCCATTTTGGTAATGTCACCAATATTTTTACACAGTGCTTTCCTGACATCAGACAGTCATGTGATCAACGAGGGACGAGCAATAATGTTCTTTGTCAAATCGGTAATAACATTTTATGTGTTAGTGTTTTCACTTCAAAACTACAAGTCATTTTACTCTGACAAAGAGCATGCATATGTGAAGGGTAACTTTAAATTGAAAAAGTTTATATCAAGTCCAGCTATGTGGATGGTCTTGCTTGGACTCGCAGCTTTAGTGTGTATAAGATGTAGCAGTCTGTTTGTCTCCTGTCGTGAAGAGCAGTATTGGTGCACTCCGTCCATTTTCATTAGACCCTTGTCTTTGATACCTTCGGAACAGTCAAATCTACGGAGCTACAGATTCCTGCTCTCCATTGCTTCCATTGCCGCTCTTCCGTCTGTCCTCATCTACCACCTGTCACAACAAGGTAACCTTAGTGACCTGTCTGGTCAGGTGTACTCCATACGTTATGCCATCCCGCTAGCAAGTGTTTGCATCTGTATGTTCTGGGGACAACAGGCACTTCCTGAGAAGCTTCGAGAACATTCTCCAGAATGGCAACAAGTGGTGTTCCCTCAGATCGCTTACGTAATGATCGCAGTGGCTGCCATCTTGCAGTGGGGATTTCCTCTAAATCTTTTAATAGTTAAGAGACCCTCGCCAACCGCACAAGAAATCCTTGATTCTGATGACGCAAACTCTGAGGAACAGCCTCCATTGGTGTATGGACTTGGAACAGTCTTCAGTGCCACTTACTTGCATATTCTTGTCTCGATGGTTCTCTTACTATCTCTTTTGCATGCTGATGGGATGGCTACCTCTGTGTTGCTCATGGTGGTTGAGGCAGTTCTATTCTTGGAGATTTATGCTTCTACAAGGAGAAAACAATTGACAGCCTTGAGAGCAATGCCAGAATTATACAAAATGGGTGAGTAGATGCCATGTACAGGGTCAGCCAAACAAATTCAAGTGTTGTCCAATCTTGAATAACCTACCTTGAAAAGAAGGAATTCTGGTTGCCTTACTTTTAATTTGCAAAAATAGACACAAAAACTTCTATATTCATGTTTGTGCAATGGAGATTATTCCTCTGTTTGTGAAAGTATAAACATTTAGTATGTTTTATTGTACTTGTTGAGGATGTAATCAGTACCAGTTGTTACGTCATAAACTCTTTGATGTTTTACAGAGCAATTTGAAATAACATTATACATGATACATTTCAAAAAAAAATTGTGTGGTATAATTTTTTAAAGTCCTATCAAATTCAAAGTAATTCCTTCTTATAGGAATATATCTTGTAATCAACCCAAAATTTAAGTCAGTGTAGAATAAAATGACTGCAATATGATGCATGGTTTATTTCTTTCACCTTCAAAAAAAAATCTTATCTCATCCGAAATTGTCCAGGATTCTACATAGTGCCATGGTATGTAGTAGGTGTGTGGTCTCTCATGGCCTCGCAATACTTCTTTGCCACTGGTCACCAGGCAACATTCACTGCTATCAAGTTTGATTCAGCTTTCATCGGATTTAATGGAGACTTCCCTCGCTACCTCTACTTCATCCCAGCTGCGTTAGTTAGTCTCAATACGTTTGGCTCACAGGTAAGGATTTTTTGCTCCTATTTCATTAATAACAGGGGGGTGTTTCCACAAAGATCCTAAGTTTAACTTATCTCTAAGTCGGACTTAAAAATTATGGAAAGCCGTCAGCATCTTTGAAAATATTTTGTAAACATTATTTTAAAAGGTATAAAATGTTGGATTTAAATCATTCATATTTCCTATTATCAAGGAGATTTAATGTTCTTGATGTGGAATTTATGAAAAGTTTAAATTACTTTAATTTTTGCTTTGAATATATTTTATTTTAATGCTACAAATGGCTGTCCGTAATATATAAGTCCAACTTAAAGAAGTTCAACTTAGAATCTTTGTGGAACACCCCCCAGAATACACCTGAAGAAAAAAAAGGTGAATGGATACGGTAAGTCCTTTTTCTTTTCTGAAGTAGCTCTTCCTTGCAGCCATGCTTCCTCTGGTCCTATTGTGGCCCTTTCTTCCAAAGTCTTTGGTTGACAGGAAATGTTGGTTTGCAAAGATGAAACAGCAGGAAAAGCTTAATTTCATAACAATTTAGACCAGGTGTTCACTTCCTGTTCTAAAATGCCTTAAAGTGAACCAATCACTTGAAAAGAGTAATTTGTGTATAGCTAGAATGTATAAGATCAACCTCAAGGAATTTACCTGGAATTTTACAGGTAAATGGTTAGAGGGAGAAAAAAAATAGAGATCATATTGAGGGATTGGGTTCTGTGTGAGCCCTATTCTGTGTGAGGCGTACACTTGCATTAAATAGCCTACTCAACAAGAGGTTTTTGTGTTCACTGAGAATGTATTTAAATTGCAATATCTCTTTGTGGAAATAATGTTCAAAGCTCATATTTTGGATACAGTATAGCTACATGGAAACCCTTATAACAAGAGCAAAACATAACCTGGTGGTTGGTATTCTATTTGTACTTTTATCATATTGTTGGTCCAATTTCTCGCCTGTAGATCTTTTTTTTTTCAATCAGTCCTCTTTGGCTCCTGATACTTTCAATATTCCCTCTCCTCACATTTTCAGACAAAATTTTGGGTGTCATTCTTCATCCTATCATTAAGTTATTTAACAAGCTTTTCACCCATGGTCATTTTGATAGGTACCGGTACGTGTAGCAATATGGTGTCAGATGTTGAGTAATAGGAATAGCTCCATCTTCATCGGTGTCCAACAATATGTGGTGTACCTATGGTCAAATGTCTTTATCTGAAATATTCTTTTTACATTCTCTATTTGTGCCCTTTTTGCAGATTTTCTTTGCTGCTATGCTTCCTCTGATCCTGATCTGGCCTTTCACTCGTGGTCTCTGGGTAACAGGGAACAAGGTCATCCAGGAGGATGAACAGCAGGGAGAACTCAACCTTCATACTAACTCAGACCAAGCCATGAGGGCACTCTTTCAGATCTGTACCATGTTCCTAGTCTTCCAGGCTTGTGATGTAAGTATGAGCATTTTACTGTCAAGTACTTGTGAACTCAAGGCCCATATTTAACTAAAGTGTAAACCTTGTGCTGGGCTTAAAGCCTGTCTGCACTGTTTGAATCTACTTGTGCCCTCTATATAGCAAAACAAGTGCCTAAGTGGTACTTGTTAGTCCCCATGATCCCCTTTTTCTTATGTAAATTGAGAGCTGATATGATGAGATAACCAACTGTCAGTGACCGCGGCAGAGAGGACTAATCTATCCTGGCCAAACTAGTGCAGACAGGCTTTAAGCTTTTGTTCAAAATCAGGTTTAACAAAGAAAGTTTGTCTGAGATCGACATTTTCTTTTGCTTAATGTGATCTTATCCCCAGGGTTGTGTTTAAATGAAGTAGGTGAATATGGGCCATTGAGTCCCGAGTGTGCCTCTCCTGGTCCTTCATCCCAATGTTCAAATAAAAATCCCAACCCTAGAATCACTATGAATCAACACCAATGGATCATAGGATTACAAAGACACCCTATTTGATTACAACCATCCTCCTGCTCAGTTTCATATGTCACAGATATAGAACCAAACATTGACACAGAGAGTACTAAAAGTGAAATTGGAAAAGTTTTGGTATTCTTTGATAATCAACCCAAGCATGGATACAAAGAGATGTACAAAATCTATATTTGATAATTACCAGTAAATAACCAAATGTTCACATTTGACCAAACGGATTAAGGTGATAGGTAATAAAAGTGAGTTTAGTGAAACACATGTTTGCTATGTGAAGTATTAGAGAAAGGTATGAGAAAGAACTACCACAAGAGTTGTCTTGAGGGCCATTGTGTCCACTAACCCTAGGGCCTAACCCAGACTTTACACTTGTAGGATAACCACAGATCACATAATTACACAACTGAAAGGGTTTTCACCTATCCACTGTATGGTAGCGATAAAGAGTAGAACAATGTAGTGTGGACAGGATCTGGTCACTTCCTGCTGTCATGTAGCTTTGTTTTGACGGTCCAAGGTTTTCTGAATGGAGTGACAACTACTTGGGTGTTCTACAGAGACAAATGTTATGTGTTTGGAGCCATAAGCTCGTTAACACTGTTTATGTATAGAGTACCGAAGTGCTAATGTCATATTCCTTCATCATTCAGGCTACTGGTTCCAAACAACAGAGCCTGCACACGAGATTCACCATAAAACCATTCAAGCAATGTCAATATTAATTGACCTGTTTAGTATTCAATTCCATTCTGTTTCAGTTTATTTGTGTAAACATATATATTGTGGGACTAAGGACTAATTGTGTAGATTTGATATATTTGATAAAATATATTATAGGACACATTTTAGAATTGCTCATATGTGGAGATATATAGACAGCATGTTAAAATATAAACACTCAGAATCACAAGGATGTTCAAGATTTCCAAATAAGCTACTTAGATAATTGCTCATGGCTTTGTACTAAGGTTGGATGTACTAAGGTTGAAAATTAATTTATAATGAAGCATACTCAACTGTTCATACTTTTCCTTACAATACTTATACTTTTTCAATCTACATTTCATTCCTTTTCTCTCTCTCTCTTGGTTGATGGACCCAGCTTGTAGGTACAATGGTTGCAGCAGCGGTCCTTCGTCGTCATCTGATGGCCTGGAATGTCTTTGCTCCAAGGTTTATCTTCCAGGGCGTGGCCTTTGGTGTCACCGTCCCAACTGTTCTCATCACATTCCTGTTCTTTGCCTTCATGCAGAGATGTCTAGCAGCATGGATTAACAAAATCCCATCTTAAATATGCAATGTAGAGACTAGCAGATGTAGTCAAACTTGGCCATCAACATAATGTGTTACTTTATTTACAAGCAAACTTTATGATATGATATTCAAGAAATAGATTGACTCTGTATATTATGATACATGTAATAATGATGATAGTATGTCTTGTTTACCCAGGGTAGCCTCAGCAGTATTAATACTGTTCTCCCTAAGGGCACTGCAGTCATATTGTAGCCCGCCTTGACCATTAAACGAAGAGAAAAGACATACCAGTGTTTTTTCTTGATGAAAGTAAGAGTAGAATGCAGTTCTCCTCAAACATATATTATTGTACATCCAGATTTTGTTGGAAGAACAATTGGGTAAAATCATTTCCAAAGCCAAAACAGACTTTATACATGTTTTGGTATAGAGCAAATTAGCAGCAATATTAAATTTTGTTGGTAGCTTGCCTTTCTTTTTAGGTTCTTATTCAAAATTGTGTCTGAAATAGAAGTAGCTTTAACAAAAAGGTGTTGTTAATAAACAGATAAACAAGCTTGATTTTATACAGGTTTTCCCATGCTGACTGTCTTTCTTGGAAAAATTTGTTTTGATTATGTCAACCAAAAATGTTTTGGTACTATTTTTCATTGATTTGATTTTTTCAAAGTCACTTTATTTGATTAAAGTTTGGTTATGAATCATACTTGAAAGTTCAGACAAATTATTATCATTTTGTTAAAAGAGTATTTCACTTTTTGTTATTATAATTTACCATGCTATCTCTTTCTCATTTGCTTATGAAATAGAAAACACCATATAAAACTTGCCATTTTAAATTGACAAATCTAATCTTTGGGAAATGTTTTACCTGTTGGGTTGTTACATCATTCTTATTAATGTTTATTTGCTAGAATTATGTATGCTGTATTTAGTCTGTAATTATCAACAAAGATTGCAAAACAAAGGGGAGTTTGTATGTAAATATCTCTGTACATGTACATTGAAGAATGGGAAGTTACTTATGACACTGAAATGTTATATGACAACTATACAGGTGTGTGATAGAGAGGTTTCAAGTATGTGCATGATTTGTTAATTCTTAAAATTGTTGAAACTATGAAAGGTGGGGTAAAAGAATTTTACATTTTTAAATGAACCACTGACATAATACTTCTAAAAATTGTATACAAATTGTGTAATACTTTTGAGCAGACAAACGGTTAGATAAAATTAATTACATTTCACACTTGTATCCCATTTGTTCACGAGCATTTTGAATATTTGTGAGTGAGCGAGCAGGGGAAGGGAAGG
>BEXV01000550.1:130270-140860 GCA_003118195.1 Hemicentrotus pulcherrimus | reverse complement strand
TTTTTTTTTTAATACCAAAAAAGCCCGCAAACCGGAGCGCAAGTTCGGAGCTCTCTTCCACCTGTACTGTCGATGAACCCGCACCACTGAACCACATACGGTCGCCTAGCAACCCTACGCCTCTCTTCTTTACTAGACCTTGCCAATCTACGGCATTCAATGATTATTTTTTGTTTTTATTTAATAAAGAACTTTTAATACAATCAAAAGTAATTATCATGTGTTCTTATCTTAAAAGTATATAATACTCAATGAAATTTATAAAAAAAGCATGACTCTGCTATTTAAACAAATACGTGCCTAGGCTGTTACTAAAGATAATTGATTGCAGTTTCTGCACTGCATGCACTGCATGCAATGGATCTACTCGCGCTCGAGCTCGCGCTCGCTCGATATATTTAGCTTGTTGATTGCACGTATTGTTCAATGGAGGCCGATGGCGGCTCGGAGACGAGGGAGCGCTGGAATCACTCATCCTTGAAAGTTTAACATTGATTGGGTGAGTAGTCATTGGTGCTAATACATCTTGGTTACGATACCTTTGTCTGTCTCAGATCAATTGATTTTGTTTGTAGAATTTAGTTTAATATCGAATGAAATACAAAGGAGTGTAACGAGTTACGGTACCGGGGGAGTTATTCCATTCAAACGTGTATCGAAATGTCAATGCATGACTGTGTAGTGTAGTGTTGTCACATAACTTGGTCATATCTTACTTAGACCTGGCCTTACAAAGCTTAGGAAATGTGGATAAGAACCAAGACTAGATCTGATTCTTGGAGTTGGATTTTGATACATGTATTGCATAAATTGCTGGAGTTGAATAAACTTGAAAGATGATGAACCATGCTCCTCCTGGATCGAATTACCGGTAGATCTTTGCAGATCCGTTGGCGTTGTGTGTTGTGCGATTGTTCACAAATTGATTGCAGAGCCTGGCGCTGCAAACACCAGCTACAATTTTGTGCTTTCTTTTATGAGAGGGCAGACTAATACAGCCAGACATCGTGAAACCATGACATGACTAGTATCATAGGACAAGGAAATCTTAAGGATTAAATAGACTGACCGAGGCCTGGACTGTTTAATTTAATTTAATTGAAGAATACCTCAATAGTACTCTAGACTATCTTGGTTTCAAATTGTCTGTTTTTTCATGCACGGTGATGGTTATTGTCCTTGACATTGTATCTTTGTTTCACTAGTCTTGTAATCAAAACATCAAGATGTTCTCGTAAGTACTGTGTTCACTAAATCTGTATCACTTCTTAATCTTATGAATTCTTATTTTTTATGGGTTTTTACTTTTTAACTAGGCACGTCGCGTTGTTTCATTTTTATTTCTGTTGTGTTTTGGCTTTTGCTTCAGTTTTAGTTTGAGTTCCCAGTTTTTTTAATCTCGAAATTGCCATAGAACAACATGATCAGAATTTATTTTTTTCCCAATTTTGACATTTCACAAAAAGTACATGGTGACACTGACAGAAGATGAGCTTATTCTGTCTTGATGCCAATTTGGTACTACATGTAGTTGGCCAATAAATGCACAATTCTAATAGAACAACATGCATATTAAAGAGAATAAGTGTTGATCTCATCATAGAGAAAATACAAGAAAGGGAAGAGCAGAGACAACTTCCAATTGAACTGTAATTTATGTTCAAGTATTTAAATAAATGTTATTTTTTTTAATTTGGATTTTACAGTTCATTTGCTGAAAGTACTGATAATGGAATCTGGGTTATCATAATGAAATTACAGGGGATTTCAAATTATATCTGCATCTTTTATCATATAGTTTTTACTTTTAAGTACAGTTTCTTATGTGGGTAATTTAATGGAAATTTGGCTCTTTCCCAGGCACATGGTCATTCATGACACTCATCATAAATGGGAAGCCCACTCTGATATGAAGATTTGAATAAATGTAGAAAAATTAGAGGAACTGGTTGATGAAATTTTTTTTTTAAATGACATTGATTTTTTTTAAAGTTCCAAGATCCCTTCCTGAATTGTCAATGGTAGGAATCGCTTTCCTTGCACCTCTCCACCTGTCTTGTGTTTAAACTGAGAAATGTTGAAAACATTGAAATACTTATTTTTTCATATTTTTATTGTGTATTTATTTTGGTATGAGGAAATACATAACATTTGAAAAATAGACAACAAAGGAAATCTTTAGTAATCTTCAATACTTAAGAATCAAAGCTTTCGTATTATTTATGGATTTATTTTAAAGTTCACTGACAACAGTGCATTACACTGTTATTGAAATCTAGTTGATATAGGGTAAACTTCCCCTTGCGAGAAACTCAAATGTGCATGACAAGCTTTTTTTATAAATTCCACAATTACTTAACACATGCCAGGGTTGGTTTTGTTTTAATAATTTGCATGTACTTCCTGTTATACAAGTGCTCTATTTCAACATAAATAAAAAATTCAGACTCTTTGTATTACATGTACATGTAGTAGAAGGTGTTGATCAATAAATACGTTACCTTACCTACCTGCTCAGATCCACAAGGCAAGAGACCGAGAAGGACGAGTTTGCCAAAGAACGGGCCATCATGAATGACCTCGACGACAACGGATGGAGTCACATCCATCATGCTGCTTACCATGGCTACATCAAGTCCATCGAGAAGTTTGTGGGGGCCAGCGAAGACCAGCTGGAGTTCCCTACCAATGATGATAAGCTGATGACCCCGATCCTCCTGGCTGTTGATAGCGGCAAGCTGGACACTGTGGAGTGTCTTGTGAAGCTTGGTTCTGATCTGCGTTATCAAAACACCCAAAACCAGGGTCCTGTCGAGATCGCCGCTTTGAAGCAGTACATTGATATCCTGGAATTCTTCATCAAGCATGACCACAAGGACCTGCCAGTATGGCCGAAGCTGATGAAGTTCATGAGTTCAGACCTGGATGAAGAGGCAGAGGCAGCTGGGAAGATGCTGGTGTTGTTGACAAAGCCTTCAGAAGATGGATTGAATCCATACTGGGAACCTATTGTGCATAATGGTGGGGTTCCGGTCCTGATGAAGGTGATCAAGTCGATGGTTTGTGACAAAGCAAAGCTGTATGCCTTCACCATCCTCTTGAACATCATCGAAGCAAAGATTGTGAAGGAACAGATAGTGAAAGCAGCAGGCATCCCGACAGCATTGAAGATGATAACTAATCCTGACAGAGAGATTGTCTATGCCTCTTCATGTATCTTGTGTCATTTATCCATGGTTAAGGAGTACATTGACAGTATGGTACAGAATGGTGCAATTCCGATCTTGGTCAAACTGTGGCAATCAAGCAATGATACAGACATCCTTGTGCAAGTAACAGAGACTATCTCCCAGATTGCAAGCGCTAGTGCAGAGTATCAAAAAACAATAGGGAACTCATCAGGTGCATTGACTGCTGTCGTTGGACTGTTTGAAAACCGCTCACCCAATTCAAAGTCACTCTTGATGGCACTCACCAGGGCTGTAAGCAATATCGTACAGAAGGATGAGGACAATCAGAACATGTTTGTTGACGAGGGCGGATCATCTGCTCTGATATCCCTGGCTAATGTGAAGTACCATGAACTCCAGCTGAGTGCTATCAGTGCCATACACATGTTAGCGCAGGACAATCCCCACACTCAGAAGGTCATCTTAGAGGAAGGTGGTGTCATCCCTCTCATGCAGCTTCTCAAGAGAAGTGGTTCACCCAACGTCCATGTCTGCACAGCCAGTGCTCTCTGGGCACTAGCGGGAGAAGACATCGATGAGAGGCGCTCCATGGCCAGCATGATAGGTGTCAATCTTCTCATAGACTTCTTGAATGCTCAAGCTGAAAATGACATTCTGCATTACATCGGAGCCGAAGGATTAGCTGTCCTTGCCCAGGGAGCTCTCAACAAGCAGGACACTATCGCTAATGCTAATGGAGTTCAACCATTGGTCAGGCTGTTGCGTTCACCAAAAGAGCACATTGTCCTCAGCACGATAAGGGCCTTGAGACATCTTTGCATAGGAATTGGTTTCATACCACATGTAAAGAACCAGGCAACCATCCTTGGGGCTAGAGGGATACGGTATCTGGTTGCCCTCATGGTACATTCTAGGAATGAGCTGGTCAGAGTGGAGTCTGCACTGAGTCTTGGTTACTGCAGCATCGGTGAGTAACGGATAAAGAACAATTAATCAGCTTGTCGGTCAAAATCATTAACTTCATATCAGGGGTCCTTTCAGTAGAGAAAAGGACAGAAGATCAAGTATAGTATAGATTGGGGTTAACTTTAATTCAAACAAGGCTTACAGATTAGATTTTCTATATCACAACACCTATAAATTCAAACTAGATCTTGACCCAGTGTAGAGTTTAGACTGTGCCATTTTCACAAAGCATGTACTTCCACTGGGATTACAGTAGTCCAAAGCCAATGGCTCAGTCCTTGATTTTGGATACCTAATGCAAAGTTAGGATTTCTGTGTGTGACTAATCCTCATAAATGAATTCAGTAACCTTCTGAAAGATTCTGAATCTCTGTGATGTATTGATTTAATTTTTTCCCTTTTTTTCCCCTTCCATTTCCTTATCCTCTCAATACAGGCAATGCCGAAGTGATGACTGATATCAGTGAGAATGTAGACTTTGATTACATTCATATCCTTCGTAGGCTTCACTCCAATGATAACCTTGTTCGTTTGCTTGCTGGGGGTGCACTGGCTGCCTTCGCATACAACAATGTCACACAACAGAAAGAGATTGCCGAGTCAGGAGGCATCCGTTATCATTCCTTCGTCCCATTCCTGGAGTCAAACGACGAGTTCTTCCGCTGTAACGCTGCCTTTCAGGTTTGTCATTAATCAATTAATGTCTCAATGAATGAAGCACAGTTACATTGTTGTCTAATTCAATTACTTACATGAATATTATGAACGTTTTACTCTACAACATGGTGGGACCATCAGTCAGGTTGTCCATCAAGAAAGTACTCTTGTACGAAGATATTGACTTGCAGCTTACCCTTTGAGCTGAATATGGGGTTCCCCCTTGGCAATTTTTGGATATTAGCCTATGTCCTTTAAATCATGTGATAAATTGCATCTTTGAACCACATTCTATTCTTTAAATCTCATTTGATATAAAAGACAGATACGGTAGTAAACTTTATTGGTATAAATTATTTGCTTGGATGATATGACCCAACATACTGTGACTATGTTTGCCATGGACTCGGCTTCTTCAAAGATAAAGCGACAGGGCTGTGGTTGATATCAGGTTCAATTTAGGGTTAGGTATAGTGTCTGTTCCAGAGATGTAGTCAGGAATTCAAACTAACAAAAATTCAGTTATTGTTAACGCGGCATAAAATATGTTTGAAGAACTTCTACTCCAGGAGTCGGAGTCCTCTGATAAAAGTCATACCGACATCTGAATAGTATCACCATCATTATCACCATCATCATTATCATCGTCTATTAAAGTCAGCATTTTCCTCTCTTACAAGGGGTTACTCACTTTCTTACCATGATGACACTCCCTCCATCAAATTCTTCTTGTCTCAAGCATCCTTTTCATTTAGACCAACCTTACTGCTTTCTTTCTATACTACGGTGATGTATTATTATGTCTTATTATATTCTTCTATATTTTTTTTTTATTAACAATAAATCTCATTTTCTCCTATTGATAGGTGGTGGTCTTAGCACGCATCATTCCTGATGAGGATCAGGCTACAACGTCGGCTATCGGTATCAAGCTACTGGTAGATCTCATTCAACATTCCAAGAATCCTCTCATCCTAGCTCTCACAGCAGAATGCATCGCAAGGCTTGCTCACACTAGAGCTGGTATGAACACCTCTTTGTAGATTTGATAATACGTGGAGGTGTCGTGGTACAGTGGTTCATTCACCTGACTCTCAATTTAAAGGTTTAGAGTTCAAATCCCAGCTCGGCACTAATGTCTTTTGGCAAGACGTTAATCCACATTTGCCACTCTCCACCCAGGAGTTAATGGGGTCCTGGTTATTGATGGGGTAATAATAATTGCAGACACTATAATAGTTAGCATTTTGACAAATCACTTTTCCACAGTATCACATTAAAGGGATCCAGTAACTTCGTCTCAGATTATGAAACAAAATCCTGGATTTAGCTCCTGCTGCAATGGTAATTATAAACCTTAAGGTCAGTCAGGAACCCCATGACTTTCACGACCCGATTGCCTGTCTGATTATCAAGATATGATTGCAAATCAAAAATGTTTTCATAACATTACAGTCTATTGGGGAAAACGAGTATGGTGAAACCGGTCACTCAAAGATTTTTACTTTTTGGATGCACTTGTTGATCATTTTGAAGCATGATTTTTTAGGGCTTCAATATTACACCATATCACGGACACAGATTCAGCATTGTTAAACGATGCTAATCTTGTTATCTCAGTAGGAATTAGTTCTACAATATATACTATATTTGTATCCTGTATTTGTTTGTTTTCCTGTTAGAAATTGTAAATGAATTTTCTTTATAGGTGTTCCTGCTGCAGTTGTTTCAATCCAGTCTGTAGACGTCTTGTGCCAGTTGATGCTAGCTGAGAATGAGCAGGTTCGAGGGTCTGCAGCCATAGCGCTAGGGTATCTCAGCTTTAATCATAAAGCAGAAAGAGAGATGCTCAACAGGTTTGTTTGATCTTACTCTTTTTTCTCCTCTCCACCCTATCCATCCTCTCCCTGTTCCTCTTTCTCTTCCTTTCGTCCTCTTGCTCTTCATCTTCCCTCTTCTCCTCAGCTCTTTCTCTCCTACTTCTACCATTCCTTTCCTTCTGTTCCTCCAAGCGTTCTTTGGTCTTTCTCTTTTCTTCTTCTTGCTCCTGCTTCTCTCCTTCCTCTATCCCTCCCTCCCTCCCTCTCATGTTCCCCACCCACTTTCCTCCTCTCAGTCTGCCCTCTTCTTCCTCTCTCCCCTTGTCTCCCTTTCTCTTACTAACCTTGCACTTCTGATACCTCCTTTACTCCTTATTGATATATCTTCCTTTTATAATCATAAATGGTATCACAAGAACGTTATTTTTGTTCCCAAAAGAAAATACGGACTAATGAGGGTCGCTATTGTCTTAGATGTAAAAATGAAAGCAGATCACATACAGCAAGGATACTCCTCAAGTAGTGGACTTGATGACATCTTTTGTTCTGGTTTCTATGGAATAGTTTAGGAATGTACAAGAACGTAATTTTTTTTAAAAAGTATATCTTCTATGTAAATTCTTGTTTTCTTTAGTAATTAATTAATTATAAAGTGTGCAAATCCATTGTAAAGAGCAGAAGAGATGACAGAGTTTCCTCATCAATACCCATCCCTTTATCATCCTTTCCGTCTCTATCTCCGTCTCTATCTCATATCTATCTCTGTCTCACACCCAGGTGTAGACAAGATCCCTACCTCTTCAAGGTGTTGAAGTACTACACTCAGAACTACAGACTCTCTCAAGCATTCCTGGAGGCTTGGAAACATTATCAACACATCGGCCTTCCTCCAATAGAGTAAGTAACATACTAAACAGCCACAGTTACTTTTTTTACCTGACTTCTAAGAAAGCTAGTATTTACTTGTAGATTAGGAAACATTTGAGTTGAATCAAGGGAAGGACTCTGGAGAGACTTCCCATCATGCATGAGTGATTGGGAAGTTTTTTTTTAAAGGTTGAGAATCATTCTGTATTTTCCAGATTTTTCTTGGTGATCCATTGCCAGGGATTTACATTAATGGTAAAGGTAAGTACCGGGGGTATGTCATAGTCTTTGCCATAGATTAGATATTTGCATTTATACATATTTTTAAACTATATAATTGCCATACTTTCTGATTGACTTATACTTGTACCCTATGATTTATATTTGCTATTCACAGCACTGCACAGAAGCCCTGCCTGGTCGGTAAGAAGAATATGCCATTCCTGAGCAATATCAAGAATCCAAATGGTAAGTTTAACACTTATCTTGTGTTTAGAAATCTCAAATATATCCTCAAGTGGATGAATAAATATTACCTGTGATAATAGCTTGGGCTGTTATGCTACCTAAGACACTTTCAAGCAATTAATTGATTCTAATCTGCTTCTACCTCTGAATCGTTTCTACAAAGTTGATTTTGTTTACATTTTTTTGACATTGACATATGTATTAAGTAATATACCTCTAAATTTTTACACATTTAAAAACAGTTAAAGTTTTTTTTTCTCAAAATTTGAGGGAAAAAATTAACAGATTCTTAGTAATTATTGGTATAATGTTAATGAAAAAAGAGATCTTGATAGATACTGCTAAGGGACTAAATCATGAATTTAAACTCAAATTGCAGTTGTATATGAAGTTAAATGGCTTTTGTGCTGAGTGAATATTGAAAGGATGTTTGAAATTGTATTCCGTATTATAGTTACATATTATATTCATGTACCGAATGCAAAGGAGCTTTTATGGCTGTATTTAATCATGTTTGCCCCCAATCCTTTAATTCAATCTCCCAACTCTCAATAATGCATGTGCAGCTCTAGATGGGTAAGTTACTCCCTCTATAATAATTTCACATACGTGTATGAAATCACCTCACTAATCACACCATGAGGGCTTACTTCGTTCCATCGGGTCTTCACGTCTTCAGGTTACACTGGTTTCTGTGAATAATCGAGCCATAATTTCTGAAGGGTCAAACGTAATGTTTGTGAAAAATACCCCTCTTATTGCCAAAGTGTCAGGTCCAGTTTGACCGACATGCTCCGAGAAACCTATAGCAAATCTATAAAAAATTACATCTTGACCTGCCACTTTAATACGAGATATAAGTTTTCACAAAATATTGTGTAGTTTGATGACGTGGAGTACCTGACCTTTTGTGAATATTGGTTTAATGATTTCACGTAAAGTTTGTGTGACCCGACCCGAGATGAAGATCTGATGGAATGAAGTAAGGTCATGAGTGTTTGCTATTGTTTTATATTCGTAGTGTGTATTTGTTCATTCCACTTTTAACTCTTTGGCTCATATTCACGAAAGCATACTAAATTCCGTCAAGGCTTGAACCCTGTATTTATGAGCGAGTCTACTTGGTCCGCAGATGTATTGGGCAGTGAAGTGTAAACCTCTTTATTCCATTTAGTACCATAATGGTGATTTTTTTTTGGGGGGGGGGGGCAGGGGGGGAAGTATATATTCGGTAATTGTAAACAATATCCAGTTCAGGTACTAACAGATAATTGTTGACAGCTGGTCACACCAGTAGTCCCTCCTAGTAAGGAGAGTCCCAAATAGGCCAAACTAATTGGTTCGCTCCTGCTCAGATGATGTTATGTATCACTAACCTATTAAAAAACATAAGTAACTAAACAATTCTAACATATGTCACAGAAGAAACAAGTCATGTCAGTGTGAAATAAAGTTTTCATTTTCATTTCACAACTGGATTAATTTCATTTAATCACATTGTTACAGAATTAAGGTTGACTCTTGGCATACCATATATCAGTGTACTAAGTTAAATCAGGTTTCACTTAGTCGGCCTTCATGAATATGAGCCTTTGTGAATACACCAAGTATTGAATTAACTGTTGATGTTTAAAGCATTTGTGAACTTAATGACTGTTTGATGTATATTGTATGCAGTATGATGGTAAGCTCTTTGTCAGGTTGTTTTAAGGCAGTATGAAAATGAAAGCATTGGCTCTACACCCCAAATACTCTAAACCAGAACCCTTGTCGTGCCTGAAACTTCCAGAAACTTCTGCAGTAGGCCTGTTTACCAATGTGCTCAAGCTATGCAAGTTTCTCTCCAGATTCCATGGTAACTCTTAATATTTGATTCGTCTGCTCTACACAATTGCATTTTTTTGGATGGAAACTGCTTTTTGTACATGACATTTTGCTATGTCTGGCAAGCTTTTGAGTTGTCAAGAGAAAGTTTTCTGCAAGAAATCTTAGTAAACGGGTCTAGCAGTTAAGATTTTTCAGCTTCATGTCATGAAATATGAAATAATCACAACATAACATTTTTAGCATTATGCAAAAAATTTTGGTTGTCGAGCGCATGTATTTTACTTGAAGAGCTTCTGTTAGTGAATGTTTTATGTCAGCTTTGTGACTGTAAGTGTGCTGAGATTGCATTTTTGCTTTAAAAAGAAGGCTGTTATTGGTTATTTTGGATGAGTATTGAGTACCGTAGATTCTAGAGCTTGACAGCACATTCACCTCAATTCCCTGCCACAACTGCAACTTGGGACAATACTTATACTTCTATTCCAAAATTTGTTATCTTTAATTGTATGGAGTACAAATAAGAAATTTTATCTGTAGTAATTAGATCTACTCAAATTTGTCGTTGCCGAAGAGATGGCAGTTCTACCGTATTTGTTTTTGTTCGAAAGTAGAAATGAGTGTTGCTTTTGAGTTTTGAACAGCTTATTGTATTTTGAGCTGTGCAGTGTGTGCTGTATTATCCAAAGAGTGTTTATGCCATATGAGATTAGTTTCTGTAGATTAACATAGATATAGTGATATAGTCTACTTACTGCTGAGTAAACAAGAGAAGAGAAGGAGAGAGAGGGAGAGAG
>BEXV01000550.1:106490-117638 GCA_003118195.1 Hemicentrotus pulcherrimus | reverse complement strand
TATGGTCCTTAGTGTGGTCCAAGGGCAGAGCCCCTGGAATCTCGGGGGTTTTAGACATTTAATTACGGTCAGATAAGCATCCTGGGGCCCGCCTTAGGTCCCTTGTAGGGCCCAAGGGTTGGAGCCCCGCAAGCTAAGGGATTTTAGGTATTTAATTACGGTCAGACGAGCATTATTTGATACCTCATATTTTGTGACACTGGCAGGTTCTCTTCAACATAAATTATAGTTAGGGGGGAGCTCGAGCCCCCCGATCCGCGGCCCTTGACATGTGGGCTTCTAAATGAGATTATTTTTGGCTGACTGTAAAATTAGGAATTTCCATAAACGCATACAACAGTATAATTTACAAAAATGAAGAAAAAATACCGAGAAGAGTAATGTTAGATTCCAAAAAAAAACACAAATGTACTTGACACGGAATAATGATGAAAGAATACAGAATGTAGGTTTTTGTGTTGTTCGCAGAAACTTAATATGGTATTCTTTCATCAATATTCGTCTTCAACCCTATTTTTTTGGAGAATCCTTGAAGAAATCAGTGTTTAATGACATCCTTATTCACTTCTTTAAAGATTATTGAAGTGAAATTTTGCCATCAAAATGTTGGGGCTTCCGACACTTTAGGCTTTACCATCGAGGCAACTGTTACTGAAGCTAAGTTCACACAGACAATAAAATGGCCTTTCTGAGGGGCCTTTTTTAGTATTATACTAAAAAAAAAATCTATAAATGAGCAACGACCGCAGAGCCTTAAAAAAAAAATCAATTCACAAGGAATTTCAATACTCTATTGTAGTCCCATAGAAATCATGTTTTGGTCAATGCGTTTTGTAATGTTCGTAAATTTCATAAAGGGGTGGACAAGGCTTGTTTTTAGTTGATATTTCGAACGGTCTTTGCGATTGTGTTAAAAATGAATGGAAGCAAAGAACTTGTTGCTTCACCAAACAAGACTAAAACATTTTCGCGTGAATTATAATATTCATCAAAGCAAACAACACCAATTTCAAATAAAACTTCAACTTTTGTTCTTCACTCAAAATAACCGATGTGTAGATTCCGTTGTTTTTCAGTGTTGTTCAAATTATGGACGTTTACATTTGTGTTTGAGATAATAGTTGGTCCATGTTGAGATACTCTATTGAAAAAAAGCTCCACCTAAGTGGTGAAAGTACATTGCAAATGAGAGGGCTTTATATTGACCAAGTCATAAAGAATCGCTTTCTGCGAATATCGATCCTATATAATACAGCTAGCTGGAGTCATTTAACACTTATGACGATGAAAACAATGATGAAGTTGATGATGATGGTGTTGATAATGACGACGATGTTGCATGGATGTGCTAATGACGATGATATTATTGTTGATAATGTTGATGATGATGATTATGACGAAGAAGTTGGTAACGTCGATACATGGCGATGATGATGATCATGATGTTAAAGATGAAGATACTCATAAATAACAATGACAATATCAATGTCGATGACGTCAATGTTCAAGATATTAGTTATGATAATAGTGATAATAATGCTAGTATAGTAACGGTGAGGTTATGGTGATGATGATGGTGATTTCATTTTGGCTAATGCTAATAATGACAAAAGATGTGGATTATTGACAAGATAGAAAATTCTGATTGTCAACGATTGTAATGCTTTAAAAAGTGCGAGTCACAAAAAGAGGGAATTCTTATTCAAACCTGAATCATAAATATTTAGACGTTAAAGACATTTACACTGGTTGCTCAAAAGGGTATTGATATTGCCCGAGTAGGAACAAGTTTTGCGATAGTTCAAGCGCTCTGAAATGCAATTTTTTTTTCAAATATACCCTTTTGGCGTAACACCCGCGGAAACAAAAACATCTTTCTGGCCAAAGGAAAGCAACGATAAAAAAAAAGAAAAAAAAAAAAAGAAGAAGACACAAGCAATATTTTAAACAGATGTCCAGAGCTTTGTAATATTCGCACATTTCAATAAGTGAGGCGCAAAGCTATTGGAAATTATCTTTGGTTGATTCTTAGAAAATTTAATGATTGCGATCGTGTTCCTATAGTTTTTCATTTTTTTTGTAACTATCTAACTGAGTTCGATCGAACAGGAATAGATGAAGGAGTATTATCAATTGATGGACTACGCCATCTTGTGAGCAAAGTCACAAGCGTTAGATGCACGAACACCATTATCTTTTTCGGCATCCTTTCTCGGTTACCCTGCCGCTCCGCGTTGATCCAAGCTCGCAGCAGGTGCAGTACTTATGTCTGTGTACAAGAGGCTGAGATAGAGCCAACAGCACTGCCGCACATCTGACATGATCCTTGGAGTTTCATATACTTCCGAATAACTTTGGAACTTTTTAGGAATTAGATAAGGATATAATGCTTCAGAAACATTAAAGGCGTCAGAAACATTATTTCTTTGACCGCCTGGACAGGTCATCGTGGAGGTAAAAACAGTGAAAGTGGTGCACCTCTTTGCTCTATAACTTCAGCTTTATCTCTCGATCAACCGGCATTGTACGGATGCTGTGCTACGAGTAAGCCGGAACTAGGCGGGCAAGAGAAAGCGTTGTGACGGGACACACGAGGAGATCCAGCCATAGGAACCCTTACTAATTTTGCGTTGTTCCATGCCAAAGGAAATATAAAGTTGCTGGATTGACACGTTCATGCCGGTATGTAAAACATGTAGCAGTTTTATTTGGCATTTATGTTACAAATTTACAGCCTTCAGGGTGTGATCGAGAAGTGTAAATCTGAACTACACTATTAAAAAACAAGTTGTGTGTGACTGTGAGTTATATGTGTGTGTGGTAAGAACATATCAACCTAAAAAGTTATATTTCCAACTTCTGGGTATCGCTCTATTTGTTTCCATCTCATTTTTATTAACTTCTCTTCAATGCTATGATATGACTTGTTGTATACATGTAGCACAATATATTATAGGATATGCTATATTGTTACTACCGGACCCGGTACTTAATATTTACCCTACTACCTAACTCCGGGAAGCTCCAACACCGGCGCCGGTGTTGGAGCTTCCCGGAGTTACCTACTACCATGACATCATTATGAAAAAGTTTATATACAAGTTTAGCTGAAATGGCATATCCAGCCTCCTCCAGCAAAGCATAGAGAGTCAAAGCATAGAGAGTCAAAGCATAGAGAGTCAATGCTAACAGCCCTCTGTTTCTCTGATTTTTTTTATTTCTTTGTACATCCTTTTTGTTCTTTAATAATTCTATCGTTCTTTCAATGTGATGCCATATGATTTTGCTTGCTTATGTAAACTATATGTTATGTTTGTGTTTATATATATTTTTTTATTTTTATTGGATATACTTTTTATATGACGGGGATAAAAATTCAAAAAAATAATGTACGCATACCCCTCCACCATACTGTCATACTGTACATTTATGACGTGAAAGATGTTGTGATTCCACTTTCATGAAACTTGAAAAATCATCAATTTTGAGGACTTTGTTCAGTTATATGAAGTGCAATAAAATAATAAATAAATTAATTTATTAAAGAGCCCTGTTCCTTTGGTAGGGGTAGATTTTCTTTTCCTCGAATATGGCCAGAAACAGCATGGAGTGTACATTAAAACATACACCGACATCCATTATTCATTAACCTTTTATTAAATCATGGAAATTGGAATGTACTGTACATGAAGGCATACTGTACCTAGAATAAAGAATAATCAGTGACTCAGATCACAAATAATCATATTACACAGATAAATTATTGTTTCAGATTCCCTGTGGCAAAACTAAAATAACTCTTGGGGACAGTGCTTTTGCTATTGCTGCCCCCAAATTATGGAATGGCTTGCCATTACATGTAGATACACTCCATCTCTCAATGTTTTTAAATCCAATTTAAAAACTTATTTGTTTAACTGAGAGATCTTATTTTGTAGAATTTAGTAAAAAGGAGCTCTCAACCAGCGCAGCTGAATATATTTTGTATAAAAGCTGTGCTATATAAATGTATATATTATTATTATTATTGTTAAACTCATGTTAAGTACATTGTAGTTATGACAATTTAGTTGAAAAGAGTCCAGTAAATGGTGGTACCGTAATCACTTTGAAAAGTTGTTTACAGTTGTGTAAATGGATAATAACTTTACATGACATTCTTTTGGTTAACTAATGGGGGTATGAAGAAAATGAAAGATAAATAAGAACCCATATTACTGTAGACTTCTGTTCTGCATGCTTGAATTTCTATAGGCCTAATTATTTGTTTTCTTCAAACTCATTGACCTGCAGCCACAGATAGTTTTTGTTGTTGCTGGATATTTGTTATGTTTTTCTAAATTTCATTTGATATTCACAAATTATTTAAGTGATAGGTCTCTTAAGGCGGTTAAGTTTTTTTTTCCCCCCCTCCCCTCCCCTCACCTCACCACCAGCTACATGTCCTTCATCTCGTAAATATGGGGCTCCATGTACCTGCTGCTAGTTGTACATCAGTACATGTAATTGGTTAATTGATTGTTTGGCATTAATTAAATGCCCATTACGTTTGTAAGGAAACTGCATCATATCAGTGTCTGGGAGATAAAAGTGCCTCCATTACAACAAGGTGTGCAGGGGTTAATTAGATTTATTTGAACGAATCAGAAAGCAGAGAGGAAATCAGTGAGCCATTAGTGGTCAATCATGATGGCAGGGTCAATTCTTATTCATTATTTCTTTAATTGCACACTCATTTGCATCTTAATAGCTGAGTAATGATACAGTGATAATAGTTTAAGAATGACATGAAATTCATGAATTTAGAATTCTACTCTTGGGTTAAAATCTATGTTCAGTTTTAGCTCTGAAGATTTTAAGCCTTGATAGACTTTCAAATTTTTCTTTTGGTAAATACTAAATACTTGTTTTGATGCCTTACCGGTATTTGAAAGTGCATTTAGTGAAAATGTCAACCCAGTTGTTTATTTACATGTTTGTCTGTAACGTCTATGGTCTCATGATTATTACTTCAGTTTGCTTCTTTTATATTGCACACATACATGTGTATTACAAATATAGCAATATCTAAAGATCTACAGTACCATACATTGTACATGTAGTTTGTTTTTATTACGGTGCATACTTAACTTCACACCTTCTATTACACTTTCAAACAATGTTTTATTTTCTACATTAAATAACTACATTTTCATCATGTATTGAACATGTGTACCGCTTTCTGACTTGCTGCAATCACGTATTACCCAAACTTGACAAGTCAAATGAGTACCGTAGTTGTATTCTGCTTTCAATGATATACATGTATTTGGTTGTTGACTGAGTTTGAAGGGATAGGGCCACCCATTTCCTCCTCAGGCACACACAGCATGGTGTCCAGGGACAGGGTCTTCACATGGGTTCAATCATATCATCTAGGTCTGCAACGTTCACATCTATCTTATGTATTTTCCCCCTTTTCTATGAAAATCAAAGCGCAGAAAACCTTGTCCTCTGACAAGAAGTCACTGCAGATACGTGTACTGTGCGAAGGAGGAGGCTACATGTATGTTTTTCTATGTCAAATTATTCCTTAGCATCATAGATTTTTCATCAAAATATTTTAAAATAATGTACATGTGTTCTGAAACAGGATTGTTGATAAAAAGCTGATTCTCAAAATGAAAGTAGAGTGTTCACTTGCAAGATTTTGATTACAACTTCTTTTTTGTGTGTATATTACCTATGTTTAATTTGGGAAATGCATCATGGATGACAAAAAGCTGTAGTTTATGCTAGCCTACCAGTCCAATGTCCATGAAACATTTTGAATTAGATTCCTGCCAGTAACCCCCTCTAAAATGATGATAAGGACAATTTAGACCGTTTAGTGCTTTAGTCTTGCTATGATACAATTGCTACATTTTAAAAATGTTAGGTCCTGAATTACTCTACAACATCCACTTGGAAGGTCGAAGATAAAAGCAAATATCATCATGTGCTGTGTATGATTCTTTGATCGTCTTGAAAGCATTCCAGAAAGACATTTACTAATTGCTTTTCTTTAGGGCAATCACTGTGTGAGCATACAGATTTGATGGGGAATATCTATTGATGAGAACTCTCTTGTAATGCTATAATTGCTCTCTATTCACAAGGAGAACAGGATGAAAACCATTGTGACATGGCATTAGTCTGTTTTGTTACATCACAAACTTGTTCATGTACATTCCAAAAGGGATTAGGACATAGGGTTTCTCCCTTTTGTTACCTTTTTAATCATCTCTGTAAAAGCAAGATTATCTTGTACTTAAGACGCTGCTCTAGGATGGGATGTCTTCCAAAGATCTAAACCTCAACCAGCTTGTACAGAAACACTGCAAGGTTTCAGTGTTTCTCATACGTGTACTGTGATATTGCTTCTTGCTATAGGGCGACATGATCAATGTAGGCTTACTATATCATGTGCATGTGAAAATGTAATGTATAGCCGGCCTGCACACTTGCTAGTTGCTACTTTCCTGAAAAAATGTAGATTTACACATAACTTGTACTTGTCGAAATAATTCTTTCAGTAACAGCTCACTGAAGCCGAAGAGAAAAATGTTTATCTAGGAAATTTGGGTATGCCAGGGAAAGTGTACAAATGTCAAAGAATGGCATTCCCAAATCCTAATTACACTTTCAAGTGTCAACTTCCCTTTTGTGAAAATCCTCCTTTTTGTAAATGAATATTAGCAATAGCTGTAAACTTAAGAAAAAAAGAGGGAAGCAAAAAAAAATGGCTTATCGTAATATTTGTTATGCGATATCGGTCACTGTAAATTGTTCTTTAACTTCTTTGTTCCAAGTCTGTGGTCTTCCATGATCTTACATAACCTGTACATTATTTGCTCTGGTCTGGAAGAAGTTACCCTTTCTTCTCCAAACAGCCAACCCTACAAACTTTCAAAGCCATACTTAAAACCCACCTGATGTTTGCAGATTACAATTAAGTGTCCCTTCTTAGAGTTCAAATTTTAGTTCATTGACTTCTTTTTATCTTTATTGACTTGCTTTAGAGCTTTTGAATTAAATTCTTTTTTAGGCGCCCCAGCATCGCCAAAGAAGGATATTTACCATTTAGAGAAATTGTCATTATTATTGTATTTATTATCATACATGTATAAATGTAGCATGTTGTTTTTACATGTGTCCTGTAGGCTTGTGAATGTGATTGCTTGTTTGCTTTACAGTCTAAACTGTTGCTAATTTAGAACAATCAAAAACTACGATCTGAGCATTGTCTTACAATGTCTGAAGAGCTAAGTTGTAAAACTGGTAAATTGACATTAAAATTTTCCAGCTACAAGTACAATGTAATTAATGAGGACTCCTTTTTCTGAATTTAAAAATTCCATGTTATGTTATGATTCATTCTTTATGATTCAATCATTTTGCAATATCAATTTAGATATTGAACCCCTTGTGAAATTTGAGAAATTTTCTGATTTACAGCTCCAAAACAATTTTGAAATCACCTTTAGAATATGGAAGAATTTGATTACACCTGACTTAAAGTTAGAGTATTGCTGGAATGTCTTTCTTCTGCTTTGCTAGCAACCGACTGTGTTTAGGTTGACAGGCTTCAGGTTTTTCTCCTCCAGCCAGCGGAGAAAAATATACAACTTAAAATACAAGATGTTGGTATTATAGATGGCAGAGGAATGTCTTTTGAGAGAAACGAAAACAAGCCTACATTGTAAGCCATCTCTCCCTGTGGGTTTGTTCTCACACCTGCAATGGATTTAGGCTATAGTCTGAACTCAAGTACAGAGGACGTTCACTTGGTGCACCCTCTGCTCTATACCTGTTCTACTACGTGGTCTGTCAGCTTACAATCCACTCCTTGTAATGGAATCCGGAATCTGTGTATTGCATGCTTGAGTGCGTATGTGACATTCTTAAAGGGAAGTCCAGTATCAACTGACAAGGAAACTTAAGAAAGACACAACCGAAACTGTTTTCAAGAAATTGTAAGATTGTCAAAGTTCCAGTGTTCTTTGAACTTGAGACACCATGTTAAAAAAACCCTTATCACTGATCTTGTTCTTATTACTTAGTGGGCTTACAGTAATCCTGTACACAATATTGGTTTTCACCCCCTGGATTGCCTATTTAAGGAGTGCTAGCACGATGTACAGGTCTTTGTCTACAGTACCTGCTCGTTTGTCTCGTTTTCGAAACAGGTGACAAATCCATCAAAACACTGAAATCCAGAAAAAATATTAAAATAAGCTAGCTCAACTAATACAGTGTATTACTCACTATGAGGTGTTTTTTGGCACTTTCGTTTTTCATTGAGCCATGATAATGCAGGATAAGGACATGCTTCAAACGATGAAGAAACGTGGGGGCTCAAGGCAATGTTGTCACAGGAACTATTTTCAGTAGGCCCCCGTAGGGCTCAAAATACCTGAAGCTTTCAATTTCCCTTCTTCGGGCATATTGATAAAAAGCCTGCAGAGACAAAGAATTTAATGTGAGGGACTAAGGGTTGTACATGTATGTGTCATGTGTATGTTGATACACAAAAGGTTTTCAGCCTCAAATCATTTAGAATACAAATGTAAGGTGTACGGTATGCTAACAATTGATGTCAAACATTAAAAAGTACAAAATTTGAGAAAATATCAAATGTTTTAACAAATGTGAGAAGAAACTAAGAAGAAGTGAATTAAGTCTGTATATTTATTTTGTGAACAAAATCAAAATGTGTGATAAGTTCAGTGGATGAAGAGAGCAACCTGTAGAATTTAATTTTCTTCTATTTACGTCACACCAGCAGATTGGGTTCATGCCATCCTTAGGTAGAAAACACCTACTGAGATTGAACCACAGCACAGTAGGACTTTCATTTTCTCAGAATATTATCTTCCCATTTGACGTCTGCCATCTTCCCTCAAAGTTCAACACTCAACTATAAAGATTTAGGAATTTTTCAGTCCATTTCAATTATTTATGAAGAGTGCAGACACTTTACTAACAGCTGGCTTCATGTAGGGAAAACGTGATGTATAAAAAGAAGACAAATCTTCAAATTAATGTAATGTTATTGGTATAGTATTATTAACCACATCTAAATTGAGCTTTCAGGATCTGACTGAACTCTTTAGATGTATAGCAGTGTTGATAATTTTTTTACAAGAAGCTTAGATGTTGCATGTCAAGATTAGTTTTTTTTCATTACCCCATCTTAACATTTTCTGTAGAAATTTCTCTTCTTCAAAAGTTGAGGTACCAACTAAAAAAGTAATTTTAGATGAAAGTGTTTTTCATTTGTCTGTCTATTCACAATTTTTAAGCTACATGAAAATGTAGCAATTAGCAACTTTACTGAACAGACAGACATATGTTCATTAAAAGAATCTGTAGTGAGATATGAAAAATACCTCACTGGATAAGACATGAATTTCCTTCAAAATCCCCTGAATCATGTTGTACCGGTAGTCAAGACTTGTCTGTATCCCATGTTCAACTCAGGCCCCACCCCCTTCTGCAAAACTTCACACAGTCTTTTAAAAATCCTTGCTCATCATACATTATGAGTAATTCTTGTGATATAATCTCATCTGAAGAGGTCATTTGCCTCAAACTTTTGACTTTGTTGACTTTTTTGTTGCTGAAGGAAATTATTTCGGCCAAGTTTAGAGAAGAGCCAGGCTCCTGTAGGTCTGGTTACTTCCATGTAGGAAGTACAAAGTGACATGTTAGCCTCAAGGTTTCTATCTCTTAATCCTGTCCAGAGTCAAGCGATTTTAAGATGGCAATCATTTCTTAAACTAATAACAAATTAAAACAAAAGATTGTGTTGTCACAGTCTTGCTGGTCAAAAAGGCGTGTTTGATCAGCAAATTATTGGCAGTACAGAAAAGGAAATAACAGGCAGAAAGAAAGATAAAGAACATGTTATAAACCTCTTTTATGAGGTAATTATCACCAAATGTAAAGAGCAGCGATGAAAAGAGGAGACGGGGCAACAAGGAGGAAGATTGATAAAGAGTCTCTAACAAGTTTCTTACTAGTTTCTAACGATAGGTATCCCTTGCACATGAGGTCAATGAGGCTGCTGCCACATCATAATTTAGTTCATTTTTCAAGATTATCTTCCTTAATTTTCAAATGTAGAAAATGTTAATATACATAGGTACACCTGTACGCAATTTATTTTCATATACAGTGTACAGTATGAGTATGTTTTGAAAACTACAACAAAATGTTATCAAGAATACAAGGTTTTAACCTGTTTGTAACTACAGTATACAGTAGTGACTCATTTAACTAGCATGTAATTACAATGCAGACAGCTGTAAAATTTATACCAAATACACTGTAAGATGAATGTACAATTTGACAATCTTATAGTTGTCTTTACTTTATATTTTTTTCTTTTTTTAATAGAGATCACGAGACATATATTCTAATTTTCTTGCTCTCTTTTTGCATGGTACATGACTGCATGTACATGTATTTTGCTTAGTGTTTGTAATGTTATTTGGTCATCTCAAAAAAAATTTGCACAGATTTTGTCATATACTGCTTGCATGCTAACAAATTTGAGAACCCCTGAATTGTGTATACTATCTACAATTTCATCAAACTAAAAATAAGTTATTGAATAGCAATGGCCACAATGCTTTGCTTATGAACTTGACTCTGCCATGGTCATAGGCCATGGTTTGCACGTACACACTGGATGAAGTGATGGCTGTAGAGGTGTAGGCCTACATCTCATTCCTACGATGAGGTTGAGCGGATGGAGGGAGGTAGGGTTGAGCTTGAATCCAACCTCCAAGTCAATGTCATGAACCTCTGCCATCACAGTAGGAGACCCGGCTCCCTGTCTGATGCCATGTCATTGATCCGCAACCAGGGTCTCATCATGCCCTATTTCTAGCGCTGGCTGGCTGTAAACAGTCAAACGTACATTTGTACATATGTTTATAGTCCAGTATGTGTCCAATTACAGTCTACCCCACCCCCATCTCTCTCTCTCTCTCTCTCTCTTCTTTCCTGAAATGTTGGCAGTAAGCTTCTGACTTGATGAGCATTCCTTCCTGTCAAAATATGCAAGGTATCTCACAGAGCATATCTCTCTCCCCCTTCCCACCCTCCCACACTTCCTCCCCC
>BEXV01000550.1:81033-100902 GCA_003118195.1 Hemicentrotus pulcherrimus | reverse complement strand
AAATATTACGGGCATGTATGAAGGACCTTTTACAAGTTGTTGTCTATGTTTTGGTCTCAACTTGATGGCAAAAACTCGTAAAAATCAACTTAAGGTAATTTCAATAGCCTTGCCCATCGCCTATAGTGAAATGTGTGAGCTTTCAATGACATATTAATTATTATGCAAACATGATTTCTTATGGACATGATGTGTGTAGAGTACTACTGACCCTTGAGTTTATTTCTCAAAAGCCTTAGCAATCCTCTTTCTGTTATCTTGAATTAAACGCTAAGATCCAAGAGAGATCGAAGCTCAATTTGTAAACCCTATACTGTGTTTCCTGTGCATTTAGCGTTATGTGGGTGAAAATAGTTTATAATAGATTAGGGGGTTGTTTCACAAAGATCCTAAATAAAACTTAACTCTAAGCTGGACTTAGCATTATGGAGAGCCATTTGTAGCCTTAAAATAAAATATATTAAAAAGCAAAAAGGCAAGTATTCTAGACTGTTTACAAATTCCACAACAAGAACATGAAATCTCCTTGAAAATAGAAAATAGAAATGATTTGAATCAACATTTAATGCCTATTAAAATAGTTAGGTGCAAATCTTATGTTGCCAATACATGTACAGGTAGTACAGACATTAATGGCATGAAGATTAATGTAATTATTCTCTTGGTGCATCTTCAAGCACTGTGGTATGTTCGGTATCCAATATCATATCTTATGGACTAATATACGTTTTAAATAACTTGTTGAAAAGTACATCCAATTAGTGATTGAAAGCAAGATAAGGGATATAGTGGTACACGATTTTAGATGAATTAAAGTTGTGATATCTTTATTGAAATATAACATTATTTTTTTGCGTTCTAAATGTTGATCGTTTAAACCTGTGATAATTTTTCTGGCATGTATATGGAATCCCAAATTGATTGTGCAACTGCTTTCATTTCTGTTCTAGGGTGTCAAAATTTTGATAATACCTTTAATACTTGAATCATCTTTGGTATCAATTTTCCAGGAACAAGAAGGAGAGAACTAATCCTACAGAATGAAGACAACAGTATTCTTAGCGGTGATGGTGGCTGGAATCGCCTACGCTGTGGGCGTCACCATCTTCTACGAGACGTGCAACGAGAACAAGTGTGTCTCGCGGGTTAGCAAATGTCAGCTGACTGGTGCCTGTGGTTGTACGCTTGAGAACTGTACATGCTGTGTCAACTGCACGCTCTGTCTCGCTGAGCTGTGGGATGACTGTTGCGCCTGCGTCAGTAAGTTCTCTTTTTTATCCTAAATTTCCTTTTCAAATATCTTGGGAAATCCAACCAGAACATGTAATCTATGTTCTTGTTGCTATACTTTTCCTGAACATGTCAAGTTCTCTAGACATTCAGATTATGAAATGTCCACCCCTATTAGTTGTTGGATATTTTTCCAAGAGAGATGTCAACCTCAATGTTAACCTACACTGCACTGTACAATTTATCCCCATGTACAGAAGTATAGTGGTAGAACACTATGAATGGAAAACATTGGCAAACAAGCTCAATAAAATAATTTCATGTGATTTATTTGTCAACTAGGGGCTCTTTTACTCAGATTATTTCCATATATATTCAAAATTACAATCTTACAAAAAAAAATTATTCATACTATGTAGTTTTCTGATGTTATTTAAATCATTATACTATGGTTTAAAATTCTTGAATAGTGGAAAGCAACGGACTAGAAACCTGAATTCCATCCCTCAAGATATGTGTATGATTAATGTCCTTAATGTATTATTTCCTACGGCACAACATCTGCTCTCATACATCATTTTCATTGACGTTCACTTTGATTCATGGTTGATACTCGATTGAATTGAATGGTATTTTGCTAATCTAGTGTATTTACATGTATGGTACCTTGCACTTCACACCAATGCAGCCCACTGTTTGCATAAGACACAATTATACCAATTTGGTCCTCTTTTAAAAGGCAATTTATCACTGATATTCTTTTGCAAAACATAATGCCCATGATAACCTGACAGATTCTATGCCGAGTTTCTGAGAATTCTCAACTTTCAACCAGTTATCACTCTGTAATTGAAATATGCAAGTTATCACCAAACTATGTTCAATAATTTTGTTTCCCAAATTCTCAGTGTTCGATTTTTCATTTAAAGACCTTGCACCAATACAGCATTCTTAGTATCACCCAAACTGCTAAAATTGGAACTTGACAAGTGATGAAAGCTCAGTGCTATATTTTAGAATAAAATGTCTTCTACAGGAAGCAGACACCTGTTAAATCAAGGGCATAAGCATAACTTGTATTTGACCTCCCTAAGGCATCCCATATTTCACATCTATTTTGTCATCTTCTCTCTGAACTAGTCTCACCTGGTATGGCTGCAACTACCATAAATCAGAGGAGGTGGAAAAACAGCCAGAAATCAGAATTCATCTTGATAAACACTCATAAATATAACCCCAAAGGTTTCAAGAAATCGGCTAAGGGCAATTTAAGTAGCCTAGTGTATTTTAATTTGGAATGCGGGAACCTTACAACAACTTAATTGGAATTTCATTTTTGGGGGTAATATTTAATAAGGTATCAATTATAGCCTAGAGATTGGTTTTTTCTCTCAATGGATATGATCTTATACGTAGATCTTTCATGGGAATGATTCAATGATGGGACTGTTCTATTTGGCTTACAATAATAATAGATACTGGTAAATGTGTTTACAAGTGAGGATGAAGACTGAAGTCTGAATAGTATTACTATTTCCCTACTTGCCATTCAAATGCTAAAATATTCAATGAATTCCTTCTCACAAGTTATCTGTAAACCTTGAGAAAAATGTTTTTTATTAGTACTCAAATATAACCATTGAAAATCATAGCTTACAAGTTGTCACTTACATTAAAAAAACAATTCTTATCGATGATCAGTTGTACCCTTCTCTCCCCCTATTTTTATGTGTGTTGATATGTCCTGAAATAACATCTGCTACAAAATATTTATGTTTATTATTTTTTATGTTTTTTAGAATTCCCATTTTCATTTTAATTTGAATTGTCTTCTTCAAGTTCTTCACTCATATCATTTTGATCATCCATTCTTGTTTTTCATTACCCTAGACATGTGCAAACCTCGCAACCTATCGTCAACGGACATCGCTAGCTACAGTACCATCAACGACCTTCGGATGGAATCTGATTGGACGGATACCCTCTTCAACGCCCTCACCCAGGTAGACAAGCCACACCCTGATTCTCATTGGACGGTAGAGAGGGTCACGCCCCAAGAGGAGGGGGTCAATCTACCGGGCCTCGTGGCGGCCACGCCTTCTGAGGGAAGCACCAGTGGTAGGTATTTCTGTCACATATGCAATACAATGATGTTATGTGCACTAAAGTTTTACACGTAACTGCTAATAATTTCTATGTGTCCATTTTGAAAATGAAAGTATCATATGTCATGGGATTCACATAGATGATAATTTGACTTTTTTTATTGCAGTAAATGTCAGTTTGGATACACTGAAGGACATAAACAGAATTAAAATTTTCTGTTATTTGAATTTGCTTCATGTATGTAAATCTCAAACTCTCTTCTTCTTTCAAGACAAATATTTGGTTTTGTAACTTAATCCTTTTATGGCCTACCAATTATTTCCGCCAGTTGTTGTGTAGGCTCGTTCGTTCGTGTCTCCTTAGATCAAGATAGTTATGTAAAGTTCCTTAATTAAAAGTAGGCTAACAGGGGACTAATATTAAAGCTAAAATTTAGTTACATTATCCATCATACCAGTTTGGTTTCCTTACTTAGTTTACCGGTATCTAAGATACTAAAATCAGCATGTTCTTGTTCGTCTTTTCAGTGCATAACTATAAATCAGTGAACTTCTAGTTGTGGCAGAAAGTTCCTGACATATCAATGGGTAGATGCATGTGGTATCAGAGTTTTAATTTTTAATGTTCAAAAATTATTTTAGCATGCACATTTCTAAACCCATGTTCTCTTTTGATCCCTTTCTTTTTTTCAGACGTATCGCCAAGCTCCAAGACTGCTACAACGGCGATCTCTGTCAACCAAACCATCATACCTATTGATATCTGTACTGTGGCGTATATCAAAATATGCCTGGGTCTTGAGAAATGCGTCGATGCCTGCCACCACATGGGGGCCGCAAAATATAGATGGTTCCATACAGGGTGCTGCGAGTGTATCGGAAGCTCGTGCCTGAGCTACGGAAAGAAAAAAGCTCTGTGTAGCGAATGCCCCAACGATTAAAACTATCATCGATCTGCTGTGATGTAAGGAATGTTTTATGAGAAGAAGAAGAAGGGCGTTGATTCTGTGCTGGAGTTGTTGCGTCCTTCTTGCGCTACTTATGATGAACATTGAACAATAAAAAAGAATCTTTTGTGCTATTGTAATAAGCTTTGTGTATTCATTTAATATGAGTATGCAGTGATCTAGTGTGGAAACCAGCAAGTGGCCTTATGCAGTTTAAATTAAACAAATAAATAGCAATAAGATCTTCAGTTTCAAGTATGACTTAAGTATTTGCCTCCCCTAAAACCACAAAATGCATATTTATTGAGTGTAGTAGGCACTTATAGATAACATTGCTTTCCAAAGTGATCATACAGTTTGCAAGGAATTTTCAATTTATAAAGGATTTTTTTTTTGTATGAAAGAAAAGAAAGAAGCATAAATGTTAATAGCTATTTTTTGTTGCTACAAAGTATGTTGAAATGGCTCTTTTTGTTGTTGACATGCTTGTGTCATTACAACTTGGACAAATACCTTTTTTCTTACATCTTTAATATCTTCATTTCATTTTGGAATGAATCATGCTCAATGCAAGATGTGTTTCTTTATGACTGACATTCATTTCTCCCTAATATTGTGCTTTTTTATAACTCTATTTAAAGATAATGTAACTCCTATCTTGTAAATATGTGACATATTTATTAGAAATTTTTAGAATGTACAGTTTGATAACTAACATTGTGGAAAGTGAGAACAGTTTGGGAAAATTAATTATTATTTTGCTGACAACCCTTTTGGTGCTTTTACCCTTGAACAGTATTTTTTATGTTGATGATAATTTAGCAGGCTGGTGCAGAAAGGTTGTGTGATTGGAATATTTAAATTCAAACCACTCAAACTTTAAAATAAAAATGTCATTATTTGATTAATGCAGCTCGAGTAAAGTAAGGTGAAATCGGCCACCAAGAAAGATTACGCTGATTTTTAAATCATTCAGCGCACAGTAAAGACGTTCATATTCAAAGTGAAAACATTGTGATGTATTTGTGGTATGTTTGGGATGTAGATGTAATGAAGGTTGATAAATTACATCCAATTTACAGTACATTCAGGACAGAATATACATGTATGGCAACAAGTGTGAGAAATATGTCCTAAACTTATAGAGATTCTAGAATATTTTGATTTATATAATAATATGAACAGATTTCTTTCTGTTTTTAACCAAAAGAGGTATATGTATATGATGTCTTGCTATGTGACATTACAAGCAAAACACTATTTACTGTCCATATTGAAATAAATACATTGTTTTGTTGAAAACCTTGGAAACATTGAAATAATTTCCCCAACTTTTCTGAGCCGGAGCATTGTGTTAGTCATCAACAGGTGTGTGATCACTAGGTGTTTAGTTCAAGCTCATCTAATTGGACAATTTATGAAGGAAGTGCCTGTTCAATATTGCTAGTCAGTTGTCGCTCAAATTCAGCAATGACCGCATTTTGGGCTGGTTATTGTCTTTACTTGTGACGAGTCTAGGTCTGATAAAATGAACGGTTATGCTATGGCATGTTAATGGTTGATGTGGAAATATAGCCAGACCATGGATGATAAAGGTTTTCTATATTTCTTATCATTTTATAGCCAAGTAAATTACAAATGCAGTGATGCACAACTTTTGTTCCTGGTGGTGGAAAATATTACACATGTTCAAACTTATAAATTTGTGAAAAGTGTGAAACCGTTGATCACATCAAAATTGCAGAATATTTCCTTTGAAATCTCAATCATATTTTATTGATGGTTCAAAATCTCCTGCTTGTAAACAGAGATACATATGTATACGTTTTTAAGATGATGTTAGACTCTCAGTCATAGTCAAAGCTTAGATGCTGATGAAAGTGATCTTTTATAACAAATACTGACCTCTGGACCATTGGAAATAGCATCAACCCAAAAGAGAAATAACTCCATGAAGGTGCACCAGTGTCCTGTATTGTTGGGTTCCCACTTTGGGCTTTGCTATTGTTAAAAATGTCCAGTCAGTTTAAAAGTGCTTTTGTTGTTACCACTGCATCCACTGTTTCCACACCTCAATGCATTTATTCAGATCCCACCCTCATTTCCGATCCCGTCTGATAGATCAGCCTTTCCCATGGACCCTACTATGGGTACACTACTACTCTACAGAGCATGTAGGAACCAATCTGGGTATGGTAGTGACAATGGCAGATGCTGACTGCATTTAAACCAATTTATGAGGCTTATTGGCATGCCAGCGCGCAACACTCGCTTCCCTTTCAACAACTGTTCTCTGTGTTACTAAACCAAATGAATGAAATTGGATGACAATCAAGTTAAAGTTGGTAGACTCAACCTTGCCAAACTTTAATATGAATATTCCCCCCCCCCCTCCTGTAGAATAGAGTGATGTGATTTATATATTTTTAATTTGTTTATAAATGTAGATAATTTCGGGGTTTATTGTCAAGCACACTGTCAATGAAGCTAACTTGATCAACACTAGCTGTAATTTGCAATAAATACGTTTACTTTTCATCCATCTTATAATGGAAGATGGATATTTTGGAGGTGAGGGATAAGTCTCTGCTTTTAAAATAGTTCATGCTTCTCCAAATCTAAGTCAAATCTTTGTACCGTAGTAATATTTTTAGTGTGTGTGGATGATTCATATATTCCTGGTTTAATCGAGGGTTCATGTTCCTTCAACTCAAAGTCACAGCACTGTGTGTGGCTTGTCTTATGAGTTCTTTTTTGTTGGCAAATGTTTGATATTGATAACGCTCTAGATGAGTAACAGATTGATTTGTCATACAGCCAAGCAATAAATGATATACATCAGTGATTGTGACATTTTGCAAATTGTTCTTCAAGAGTATGACTCCCCTGATGAACAACATACCCTTCTCATTAGTATCTTTTCAAAAAAGTTTCCCTTAAAACTTAGGTGCTCATATTGAAAACATTGAGGGTCTAGAAATGGGAGTCGAGGGATGAATTATCACCATTTCAGAGCTCTGGTGAAATATGACACATTTTTGCTTCATAATAAATATTTTGGAAAGGATGGGGCCTTACCCTAGCTGTATTATTCATCTGGCATCCATGTATGTCTGTTTAATCGATGCTAGAAATGAAGATGGGCTAGGTTTAATTATTATCACCCCTCCTACGCTATGGTGACATTTGTAGCCCCTGAACTTTCTCCTTGTGGATAATTGTTTTGTTTACATTTGAGGGATATGAAGTTTAATGATAAAGGGAATGAAAAGAGAGTAACAGGTACTGGCGTTGCCCCCTTTCCAAAAGTATGGTATCATTTATGTTTCTGGTACATATATACCTCGGTGACCATGAGCGGTATAGATCACATTGTTTGCTTGATCTAGCTCTCAAACCAGTCCCATATGTAAAGGATATTAGCAGAGGACAGGAGGAAGAGATCCGTAATTGATGTTAAGGAAACCATCGGCTCTCATGTTGAACAGTAAAAACATTTTTACTAGCTGTCATTAGAAATTTAACATCCTACGGCCCTTATGATGAGGTTTGAATCATTAGATAAACTCTGTCAGTTGTGATTGAACTGTGATTTCACGTTGGTAGGGTATTGTTTCAATATTCTACATTTAATTTTCCGCCTCATTGAAAATGAGCCATCCCTTTCCTAATCACATTTGGTGAAGTGACATAATGCTGCTCATTTGGAGAAGGAGTCATGGACCCCCCCCCCCTCCGCCCCATCTATAAATCTATAAGTTATTGACATATTTCTGAACCTTCTGTTATCACTTTTACTTACCTGCCTGTGGGAAGATAGCCAAAATATGATAACGGTTTGAGCTGAAAGCAAAACTGTTTGTGTATGCCCCTCATGCAGAATAACAACCAAGGCTATTACAGCAGCCCAGGTAGGGGTGGGGCAACACCCCCCCCCCCATTGGTGTAGCCCCATCATAGTTTGTACCACAGCACACCATGTTTTGGTATGTTTGTACTTCAGCTAAATAAAGAATGGACTTGTCTCAATAGAGCCATTCTGTCCAACGAAATTGGGACAGAAGTTATAGAGGCACGTAGGAAGAGATATGCATTCTGTGATGTCTGAAAACTGATCATCTCTTGTACTCCTTGTACTGGTAAACAGCATGGATGCCATGAGGATGATCAAGGCTTCCTCCCATCAGAGAGTTGTAGTTGACAGCTCTTATTAAGAGCATATGGCTGGGCTAACCATTAAGAGATCTCTACTCAAAGAACTCTTTGATTCGATAGGGAAGGGGTGTGACCAGGGCCTGTTTGGGGGAGGGGGCGGGCAAGGCTTGTGTCGAGGAGGGGGCAGGCAAGTACAGAATGGAATGCCGGAGATCTGACTGACTCCGAAGACTAGGTAGACCAATGTACAGGGAATAAGTATTCATAATGGACAAAAAATGCCCTCTTTGATTGGATTGGGAGGGGTGTGGAACCGGTGTGAGCATTTTGTCCCCTTCGAGAGAGAAGAGAAATGTGTGTTGTAGAACCTGTCTAGAAAGGCCACCCATTTACAAGGGCCAGTTCGGTTTCCATAAGGTGGCCTTAATGGACATGTTTGACTGTAATTATGTTGTCTATATGGAGTGTTGGGTAAAGACAATGCAATTTTATGCAAGTGCAGAATGACGGGGAGCCTTAATATTGCACATTTCCCCGAAATCTTTCTCCTCCACAACTCGGCACACTTCTCGAGCAAAATTCCTGTGTATAGGGCAAATTAATGATTTTATTTGAATTTCCTACAAATCACTATGATTGATATTTCACCAAATTGAGATTGTGAATAAGCACCAAGTTATATGTCTCATGATCTTGTACTTTAAGAAAGACACAAAGTGTTTCATTTTTTTAAGAATTCTGTTTTGATATCAATGCAGCCGTTTTAAGTTCCTATTCTAATTTTGTAATATTTTTTTATTTAAAATGTCACTTGTGCCTTTCTTTTAAAGTAAACAATCATTTTATCCCTTAACAAATGTTTGTATATGCAGTATTTTTGTACAAAACAGTACCATGCTAACTTAAAGGTGAAATAAAGCATTATTGAATGTTTGATAAAACAGTTTATTCACCCGTTGTGTTTTCTTTCTAAGCGCTGTGTATCATCACAATGATTCTCTCTGCATCTAGTAATCTAGTATTAAAGGAAAATATCTACTTACAGAAGTTTCTAAACTGATTAAGTTCAAGTCTCATAATGAATCTGCCAATGAAATATATTCAACTTCCATGGATGATTCAACTGCAAACATGATCACAGAGGCTTTCAAAATGTTCAACCTAATGCAATTTCCATATCCTTGACCATTACCTTTAGAAAGGTGCGAGAATAACAACGACATGTTACATAATCTTAAAATGATTTCCTTAGGCCCTTCAATAGTGTATTTCAATATAGTTTGGGCATGCATTTCAATATATACCCCATTTTTATTTCACTATGTTTTGATAGATTTCAATATATTTCATTGTATTCAAATTACCCTTGGGTTTCTTGTTTTAAAGTCCTTGCCATTGTATTTGCCATGACTGAGGTATACCTGAGATGGCATCAAATAATACAGTCTTTCCAAAAATTGACTCCCTCCTCCCTCTGCAACTTGGCCATCATGATTATAGTCTGTATTTTAGCCAAATGTCACTCCCACATTACATCAATGCCCATCAGAAATAAATGAAGTTAATCAACTTTTGTTTTCGCTCAATTTGGGTTTGTTAGAACCATATAACGTTGCCACCCAATAGAGAAGATGTATACTCCACCTCCTATTGTAAAATTCTTTTGAAAAGTTTTCTTCAAGTTTTAAAGCACTCGTTCATTCCCTTTAAATATCTAAATGTTGGAATGGATGCTATAGTTTCCAAGCAGTCTGGTGCTTTAATGAGGAGACAGAGCATCACAAAATATCAGGCTACAATCTTGGCATTCACAGACATATCATGTAAAAAGAGGAAAAGAGGGGGGACAGGGGGCTGCTAGATGTCATGTTCAATACTACGATGCCCCCCTCAAACACATCCCTTACGATCGGCTTCAACAGCTGAGATGGTGAGTCGATCCTCATGCAGGATAGGAAGATTGAATAAGTGGTTATAATAAGTAGATCACACAAGGTCAAGTTAACAGTATGAAGTTCATTCTTAGTCGGTGATTGGTCCTCCTGTGTATCATGTAGAAACAATGTGGTTGGAATTAGTTGGGAGGGTTCGAGATGATATAAGTGCAGCCTACTATAGGGTGTTCCAAAAAAAAGGGACCGGGTCAAAGTTCAAAGATCAACTGCATAATTTCATATCTTAATTGTTACATGTGAGTAAAGAGTAACTCTTGAACTTTTATATCATCTAAGTCGTACATCACTGAGGTTAGGTGCTCTTGAAGTTGATCAATGCAAAACCCATACCTGTACTTCCAGGTTATTGGAAAATCAAAAGTTGGTGGAATCAGTGTCAAAACGTATTTATTTTGGTATCTTAATGTCTTGTTCAAAATTCAAAATTCGTAAGCACCAACACCTTGGACGTGTCCAACACCTCTCTCAACTCATTACAAATTTTCTTTCCTGCTCAATAGTTGGTTGCTTCATGATTACAGAAAGTTTGCTATATTGCCAGTCCAGATTAAAGCCACTCTCGAGTCTTTTGACTGTGTGTTTCTGAATGTTGCGTGCATGCTTGCCTGACTTTGCAGCATCACACTGGCCCGGTTAGGCCTATATAACAATGCAATCACGAGAAATTTAGTCGAATGATATGGGTTTATCATTGGATGACAAAAGTGAAATGGATGTTTGTATTCAAACAAAGTAAAATGCAGCCTACACGTTTATTTGTAGAATAAAAAACATGCATCCAGGGGGAGAATAGAAGTGTAAGGACTGCATTACAAAATAAGAGATTAGGGCGGCGGCAAATGTTGCAGATCTTAACCCTTATCCTTTGTATTGAGGGGGAGGGGGGGGGTCATGTTTCAATAACAAAAATAAAGCTTTGATCTATTGGCAACATGTTACACAAAAAGTTATAAAAGTGTGGGGGTATAGCCCCCGGCTCTCTTTCTATACGCTGAAATGTAATATATTCAATGTGATATTCAATGACAATGAAGCAGTGTTTCATAGATGAATAAGATGATAGGCAGGTGAATCATATTAATGTGACAGAAAAAATAGAGCACTCAGTCATCATGTAAGAATTAAGAAGGAAATACATATGAATGGTATTCACATCATGGGGAAATACGAATGATTATCATACATGAACATGTTTGAAACTGAAAGTGATAGAAAGATCATGGATTCACATTCCTCTCATACCCCATGTCTCTCTTAACCGCGTTCAGACAGATCTGCGTGATAACGAAAACAATTCCTGCCGAGTTATAGGTCCATTATTCCTCAACAATCAAAACCATATGCCCTCCCATATCTTCTGCCATCTTCCTCAAGCAGTGATGAAATGTGATTGTATTAAGAACATGAGAACAATCGAACAACATGAGAGTATAAGAGCGCAATTTGAACTTGGAAAGTGCTCTATTCATCTGCGATTGTGCGATTTAAGATGAAGTCAAACCTGTTCCAAAATAACTTTGTGGTTTTCATGATGTTATTATGACTGACAGTAACGTGAATTTCGGGACAAGATTCCCGATTTTTAAGAATTATATTGTTCTCTTATGGAAGTAGGCTTTTTGGAAGGAATTCTCCGAAAATTACTCTACTGAGAAAATCCTTGTGTCCCTTTAGGGGCCTAACTTTAGGAGTCTGTTAGGAGTGGAAAGAGAAATGTCTTAGGATGTAGTATTCCATGTGATTCAAAGAAATCACATTGATAAATGAAATCATAGTTTAAACTACATCACTACAAAACTTTTTTGTAGTGATGAGTGAGTTAGGTGAAAAGAAGATTAATTTTGCACGGAATTGTCGATCACAAACTCAAATCATTCGAAGTGAAACGGACGTATAACTAGCCTTGCCAAAACCTCTAACAGGTGCAAAGTTAAAAGAAAGAACATTGATAGTATTTCTATGATGTCGATAAGTCGTTCCATGGTTATTTGTCAAAGATCTGAACAGCCAAACATATGAATATGAACATAGTATTGTTTCCGCTGTTTCTAAAAGAAAGAACGAACCATGCATGTAGTCCAAGTTTTAGTTGTATATTGTTCCTGGAAACTCTAAAGCAAGAAGACAGGTGTAGAGGCGGTATGATTAACAGAAAACTTTGGGTGCCAAAATCCCTGCCATGCAATTTGTCATGAACTTCACACCCTTTCAAAGAATTTTCAAATATATCCCACCGCTTGATCCTCTATGCTGACCAATAGCTGTCAAGATAAATTTCACAATTGTCCGAATGTATGCCATAACTTGAAAAGGGCTTTTGACACCCTTATCAAATAACGATGTCGATGTCGAAGCTTTTTTCATAAGACCCAACTAGGAAATATTTGACTCAAACATTCAGTATGTCTGCACATCCGTCTCCCTCTTTATTTCCATTTTCCATTTAAATTTGAATGTGAATAAAAATGGCAGCTCTGCGTGTGAATATTCAGGATAATTATATTAAAAAACATATTTAATTAATGTTCTCAAATAAAGGTATGTGTAGTTTCCAGGGGCGGCGATCTCGGGGGGACGGGAGACACGTCCCCCTCCATTTTTTTAGGGGGAGGGGGTCGTCCCCACGGAAAAATTGTAAAAGTGCCAAAAAAATGTATTGCAAATATTGACTAAAGACTGCAACACACTTTTAAGTTCTGGAGGGCTCAAGAGTGCAGAGTTTAGACTAATAAAAATGCAAAAACTTTCTCGCTCCTTCGCATAATTTCCTTTAAAATGTACCAGTAAATATTGTATAAAATTTCTCATTTCGTTCCCCCGGTCATGATAAGAAATCGCCGCCCCTGGTAGTTTCAATTGATTTTTTATAGGCGATGATTCCCCATTTTATATTTCTGAAGCATAGACATAATTATATACTAGTCCGAACAAAAGGATACAAGAAAGGCTATACATGCGATCTTTCGTTTCGAACCTTAACCAGAGGCATCCTTTGCCTTAACCATTTGTATCTTCCATTTGCCAAGTCACTGCTCTAAACATTGCGCCTCATCATTCTGAACTTTATTTACGACGTAGAAATGTTGATTTAAGACAGTGGGTGTGATACTAATAGCAACAAATTACACTGACAAAGTGGATTTTGTCCTGACAGTGGTTGATAAACCCGACAAGTCCTTCACTCCTCCGTCGGGTTTGCAAAGGGACGTTTCCTGCGTGGATGTTGGTGTAGCCAGTGGAACCACTGAGAAGGGAGAAAGGACTCAAAGTCACCTAAAATGGCGCCTGCATTGCTAGCTCCAACGTGTGTATTGTAAAATACAGGAAGGAATAAAGGAAAACAAAGGCAAGTTATACCACAGGGGACACCCCCATGGCGAAGAAAAGATGAAGAGAAAGAGAGATAAGTAGAGAAAAAAGAGAGAGAGAGAGAGAGAAGGCAAGTTATACCACAGGGGACACCCCCATGGCGAAGAAAAGATGAAGAGAAAGAGAGATAAGTGTGTAGGAGAGAGTAAGAGAAAGAATATAGAAAGATTATGAAGAGAGAGAGAGAGAGAGTGGGGGGGGGGGTGGGGAGAAGGAACTTGAGAGTATGATAAATTTTCCTACGTAGGATAGGTGTGCACCCCTCCCGATTACAATTTCGTGTTTCGTCCGAAATCAGTGCCCCCATAGACTGCATCTCTACTTCGCTACTGCAGGCATCAATATACTAGACATAAAGAAGTATTCCAAAACTGTGAATAATAATATACCCGAGTCTCAGTTTTGAGTCTCAGTTTTGAGGAGGGCGGCACCCCTTCCCGTGTTTGATTTTACAATGTGCTGATACAATTCAAAGGTTAAAGGAGGGCGAGAGATCTAATCGTTTTCAACATTTATTGAGAATGAATTTGGGACCTGCCCTTCCGTATGAGACAGGAGAGAAACACATACACACAACTGTCATGAGAGTGGGAAACATTTACGAGGAAGGGGGAAAGGCTTCTCGATAAATTACATTTGATAGAATCGTATGGTGATGCTAACATTCATTTTTGTTTTATTAGCTGCGCCCCCACATGTTCATTATGGGTAATTTGATTGGATAACTGATCATTAAATCAGTCAAGTAATCGATGCGTTAAGAAATCAAAATCAGTAAATTATTAAAATAAGCATCTAAGTCACATAAAAGTCACTCGATCAATTATCTTAGCATTACGAAGTTGATTCTTCTTGTTGTTGTTCTTTTGGACATCATTCTGCCAACACCCCTAAAAGAGGTTTAACGGACTATAGTAAAGCGTATAACAATAATATATTCCATTGATGGATTTATTTTATTTATTGTAAGTCAATATCAATTTAACTAACTACGTTAAGTCAAAAGGCCTCGGAAATTAAAGATTTAAATAGCAGTTCATAACCCCCCCCCCTCTCTCTCTCTCTTCCTCTCTCTCTCTCTCTCTCTCTGCGCAGTCGCACCCTACACATGACTGTATATAGTTTTGGGGTTATGGTTTCTGTTTTCTTCTCAAACATTATTGATCAAAATAGAGAGTCGTAGTAATAATATTGATCAATTAAGTTTTGGGAAGACCAAACCATATTCCCACAAAAATTATTTCCAACTTCATGTGCAACAATGTACATAATGTATTTTCAAAAGGATCTTTTTTTTCCCCGGGCGCTCTACACATCTGTTCAAAAGAAAAAAGTGTATTTGAAATATACATTTAGGCACAACTTGGTGAATCTTTGCAATGTATCAATGCTCCCCTCTCTCTCAATCTTTCTATTTTGTGCTCTCACTCTCTCTCTCTCTCTCTCTCTCTCTCTCTCATTCTCTCTTTCCCGCCTTCTCTCACACTCTCTTTCTCTAAATGACTTGAACAATAACAAACGACCAAATATACGAATCCATTACTTCTAACTTCTACTACGATACTCAGCAGGATCCATAAGTCAGGATGTAGTGCTGATGTATGGTCCACTATTAACTAAGAATGACATACATCCAACGAAAACAATTTGGACCGGATCGCCGCTCCGACCGGTCAACAAATCCAAAGTTGGCATATTAGCATGGAAATATGTATCTCTGAACAACTCATACGGAGCACCGATATCTAAATTGACGGTTGTCACTCGGTCGCGCGCCCACCCCGGGTATCCAAACTCATCTCAGCCGCCCAGCAAGAGTCACGAGGCCCCGTCAAAAGGCTAGCTCTGAGCCAGAATTATGCTCGGAGGAGCCAGAGAAGTGAGCATAAACAGTACACCGTGGAACTGCGATTACGATGAGCGTTTACGATGAGTGTTTCAAATCGCTCATTCTGCCTTCAAAATTGAGCATAAACGTACCCTAAGTGAGCCATAAATACTAGTAGCCTATTTTAGACTACATGAAAGTTATTAAAAAATTGTATGAAGAATCAGAAGAAATGGCATAAACAAATATTCACTTAATCATATNCTCTCTCTCTCTCTCTTTCACACCTTCTCTTATTCTTTCTTTCCCTAAATGACTTGAACAATAACAAATAGACAAAATATACGCTTCAATTATTTAAATGAAAAGAGATAGTTTGTTTTATTTTGTGAGTTGTTTGCTTTATACAGTGCGTCCCAAAAAGAAGTTTGTTTTTGTGTGGAGAATTATCGATGTTTTTTTCATAACTTTATCACAATTATGATTAATGAATGACACTTACTGGTAAAGCTTAGACCCTCCTCTTTCATTAATATTTATGCAACTCATAATGATGCAAATTTCACACGTGAGTAAATAAAAAACAATTTGAAGAAAGGGTACAAAAAAGTCATTTGACAAACGGTATCTAAATTTCAAAGAGAAAATTACATTTCCAGAAAGTTCATTTTCTGCCCTTTCATAACTATGACACCTCAATCAGGAAAAATGAGCAAGCAATAACAAAGTTCTGTTTGTTTAAAGTAATGCTTGCATTTCCATACTTGTATTTAACGAATTCATTTTCACTGGCTGTCTGCCGTAGCAACAAACAACAAATTCTGTTTCGTTGAGGATCAGCCGTGCATGAAGTCTTTCGTCTTCTTTGTTGTTAGGGCGAGAACGGATCCGTTTGATAAAATTATGGAAATGCTAACATAACTTTAAACAAACAGAACTTTGTTATTCTTGGCTCATTTTTCCTGGTTGAGGGTCATTATGAAAGGGCAGAAAATGAACTTTTTGGAAATGTAATTTTCTCTTTGAAATTCAGATTCCGTTCGCCAAATTACTTTTTGGTACCTTTTTTTCAAATTATTGTATTCACTCATGCGTAAAATTGTCATAATTATGAGTTGCATCAAATGAAAGAGGAGCATCTAAGCTTTACTAATAAGTGTCATTTATTAATCATAATTGTGATTAAGTTATGATAAAAACATAGATAATTCTCGGTTTCGTTTTTTCTGGGACGCACGTTTTATCAAAATACAAGGTTTTGTTACTGCGTTGTAAAGTGCTTTCGCAAACACAGAAACTGTATTCTTAAAATAATAAATTTCAGCTCAGACCGATCGCATTGATTTTCAAGATATCAACGTCAGGCAATTTTGATAGCTTTGTGTGTCACCTGTTGGAGTGTTAAAAAGCAAGAACAACATACTTTCTTTAGGCTATTGAAACAGCCCTTGATATGAATTCTTGAAAGCTTATGCGATCGAATTAGTTGGAAGTTATTATTTAAAGTATATAGTTTGTAAAGGTCTGTGCTTGCGAAAGCACCTCCCGATATACCGTAATTTGCTGTAAACAGTTGTTGATAGAATACACAATTTAATATATACATAATATATACAGGAACAATTATTGTTTGTTCATTGGAAAAGTCTAGTCTCGTCTGCCGAACCAACTCCTCACTTTCGTCGCCACTTTGTGTGGCATAAGTCTGAAACGAGCTCGAAGGTAGACAAGAGAGCTAGCTTTATTGTCTTTGGTGAGCTTGGCCTCGATGTCAGCTGTATCTAAGGAAAGTCTTTTGCTGCCCACTTCGAGGGCTGCTTCGTCTGAAGACGCGGCAGAAAAGTCATGGATGACTTGTGCAATTTCTGCCGCGTGATCAGACGCTGGTCCCAGGTTAAGACGNTAGCAAATACAAGAATGTATCAGTATGTATCTCTCTCTCTGTCTCACATTAATTTGATCCTCTTTGATTGGTATTCTGTAAGTGTATTATTTATGTCCATTGTCATGACGACAGAGCAACTGACCCTTGAACTAGCATGTTCCTCCCTATTTCCTGCACTGACGCCACTCCAGGGTGGAAAGTGGTAGTAACCAGACAGTGATTAATTACAGACTGCAGTCCAACCGGTTTCCACTTACAGTGTATATAAAATGAAAAGAGATGGTTTGTTTTATTTTGTGAGTTGTTTGCTATATACAGTGCGACCAAGACAAAATGAAACCGAAAATTATCGATGTTTTATCATAACTTAATCACAATTATAATTAATAAATGACACATATTTGTAAAGCTTAGATCCTCCTCTTTTATTTGATGCAGCTCATAATATTATGATGCATATTTCACGCATGAGTGATTAAAAGCAATTTGAAGGAAGGAAACCAAAAAGTCATTTGGTGGTATCTGAATTTCGAAGAAAAAATCACATTTCCACAAAGTTCATTTTCTGCTCTTTCATAATTATATGACACCTAAATCAGGAAAAATGAGCAAGGAATAACAAAGTTCTGTTTGTTTAAAGTGATGCTTGCATTTCCATAATTTGATTTTAAAAGTTCGTTTTCACTGGCTGCCTGCCGTAGCAACAAGCAGAATTGACAAAAGACTTAACTCCGTTTCATTGACAATCAGCCATGCATGTCTTTCGTCTATGTCTGATCGTCAACGAAACGGAGTTAAGTCTTTTGTCAATTCCATTTGTTGCTACGGCAGGCAGCCAGTGAAAACGAATTCGTTTTATCAAATTATGGAAATGCAAGCATCCCTTTAAACAAACAGAACTTTGTTATTCATGGCTCATTTTTCCTGATTGAGGTGTCATAATTATGAAAGAGCAGAAAATGAACTTTCTAGAAATGTGAATTTTTCTTCGAAATTCAGATACCGCCCGCCAAATGCATCATATATGAGTTGCATCAAAATGAAAGAGGATGATCTAAGCTTTACAAATATATGTCATTCATTAATTATAATTGTGATTAAGTTATGATAAAACATCGATAATTCTCGGTGTCGTATCTTCTGGGACGCACTGTATATACAAATACAAGGTTTTGTTACTTCGTTGTAAAGTGCTTTCGCAAACACAGACTTTTATAAGCTGTATACTTAAAATAATAAATTTTAATTCAGACCGATCGCATAGATTTTCAAGATATCAACCTCAGACAATTTTAAAAGCCTTGTGTGTCACCTAGTGTGTTGAAACATGACAATGACGTACTTCATTTAGGCTATTGAAATAGCCCTTAATTGATTTCTTGAAATTTTATGCGATCGGTCTTAGTCGAAATTGATTATTTTAAGTATGTAGTTTGTAAAAGTCTGTGTTTGCGAAAGAACCTCCCTGATTATTGAACACTACTTATTGCTATAAGCAGTATAGTTTAGTTTAAAAAAAATATATACATAATTATAATACATGATTATATACAAAGGAATGTTTGTTTTTATTGGAAAAGTCTAGTCTCGTTGTCTGCCGAACCAACTCCTCATTTTTGTCGCCAGTTTTTGTGGCATAAGTCTGAAACGAGCTCGTAGGTAGGCAAGAGAGCTAGCTTTATTGTCTTTGGTGAGCTTGGCCTCGATGTCAGCAGCTGTATCTAAGGAAAGTCTTTTGCTGCCCACTTCGAGGGCTGCTTCGTCTGAAGACGCGGCAGAAAAGTCATGGATGACTTGTGCAATTTCTGCCGCGTGATCAGACGCTGGTCCCAGGTTAAGACGATGACGTCTTATGGCCATTCGCTTGGCTCGTCTCTGCTTCTGAGCTGACTTGTCCAACTTTATGTCAGCTGGAAAATAAATACTGCTGGACGGGACAAGTTTGGCCATGTCGAGGGCCGTATTGATTTCAGCTCCGTGGTCGACTACCGATCCGAGAGCAAGACGTTGACGGCGACTGTTCATACGTTTTGCTCGGCGATGCCTCTGACCCGACATGTCAATGTCTGTTGGAGTAGTGATAATCATCAGGCTGTTGAAGATGTAAAATTCGATTAATTTCGGATGTTTCCCCGATGTTTCATCTCATCTCATATAGAATTTCTACTAAACAAACCGAACTGTATTCCTTTCAATAAATAAGTTATTTTCTCAAGAAGCTTTTAAATGCAATATTTTCACAGATTAAACCACCTTTTATAAGCCAGGGTGTTCCTTACTGAAAGGTTACAACGTGTTGTTGTAGATGGAGAGTCATCTGAATGGGTTCCAGTCACCTCTGGGGTACCGCAGGGCACAGTTCTCGGCCCACTTCTGTTTATATCCTTCATCAATG
>BEXV01000550.1:54064-77760 GCA_003118195.1 Hemicentrotus pulcherrimus | reverse complement strand
AAATCTAAGCAGAATGTGGTCGGTAAATATATCAAGAGAGATGAATTTTTCAGCAAAAATTGCGTCAAATTTGCTTTTGGAAACTCGAAGTAAGTTTCACTACGTGTTCTCCACTGCACGTTAAATCAGAAAGTGTTTGGTTTGTTGTGGTTATGATCTTAGTAAAGCGCGCGGTTTCCAAGGTAAAATACGTGACGCAACTAAACTTTAAACCAATCAACGACAAGGAATGGGATCACATGATTATGACGAAACAATGCCTTCGCTTATACCATGTATACGCTTGATCGTTTTGTTACGTTGTCTTTGTGCTCGACACGCGTAACGCAATTTATAATATCTGCAAGTTTGTGGACAAATGAAGATTGTGGCAAATTAAAAATTTGATCTTTCACACACGTCCCCTCCCCCATTAAAAAAAAAAAGAATACATACATACATGAATAAAACAGAAAGATGAAACTGAAAACTAAAATAAATCTCTGTAACAAATAGATAAAGCTATACAAATTGATGCTTAGGCAATATTGCTATGTCATTAATTATGTTGAACCATTGTAGTAGGGAATGGGATGTGTTAAATTTGACTGCAGTCTTAAAATGAAGATAAAGAGAACGGTCATTATCACCATTACCATCATCTTGTCCATCACCATCATCACTATCATCACCATCATCACTATCATCATCATCATCATCATTATCACCACCACCGCCATTATCATCATCATTATCACCACCACCGCCATTATCATCATCACCATCATTATCAGAGTACATATACTTGTAAATTTTACATTGTGGGATGCTTGTATATTTTTAGACCCAGAGTATCTAAGGGTTCCCTTTCATATCTCTAAACTATATTAAAGCGGATGAGGTTCAAATGGTTATTCCCGTGTTCGGTCATCTTAAACCTCAGACATCTCAAACATCCTCCTCCTCCTGAGACGGTTTAATATACATGTTCTTCATCACTTTCATCCATAAACCTGACATCTGGTCCCTAACCACTCACTAAATATATCCTCATGTCATCATTTTTGACAAGATGCCATAACAATGTCAAAATCACCTCTCAACAGACTTCCGTGTACCCCTCCCCCATCGGTCTCCCATTGTCTCCGTTTAAACCCCCAATCTGTACTCGTATGCTCCCTCTTAATTCCCAAGGTTTTGCATATTCTCCTTCTTCCTTCATCTCATGTTGAACTTCACATGTTTCTATATATACTTTCCAAATTTTGTTCACGTAGGAATATAATGTATGTATTAATGATAATGATTTTGCTGTGTGATGTTGCCATTGGTATCCTGTTGTATTTGTTGCTTTTGTATTTTGACACTGTTGTATTATATTGTGAATATCTGATTGCTTTGTAAAATATACAATATCGTCCTTGAGCTGCATGTCATGTTGATATTTCAATAAACCAAGCCAATCCAATTCAATTCAATATAAATGAATTACAACTTTTGAACCATTGGCCAGTTAAATGCTTAATAGTCACATTGTCTTTTGTTTAAGACTAGAAATTATTCTTTTATTCATATTGTTGTAACAGTATTTTTCTTCCAGTAGGCTAATTAAGAGTCGACCCATAATCATAAAACTGAATATACAATTTAATATGCCGCACCGACGCAAGACAAGTTATTGAGCGAGAAATAAAAATGAAAGAAAATTATATTTGTAACGCTTTGGATCTTTCATGTTTCAAGCATTTCGTTCACAACTAAAAATGTTGACACCTGGAAGTCCCGATAAGGATTTAACAGGCCACTGTCTGTCAATCTTTTCAGTTTTGTTTTAATCAATTATCGTGGGGGTGGGGCTAAGAATGATATACTTTTAATCTACGTGTAAATATCACATTAATCCCCCTTCAAAATATCTTGAACGGCCGGGATACTATTCAGCCAGGCACGTTCTGCGGAATCACGCCTCTCGACTGCAGTCCATCTTCTCAATCCTTCCAAGACCAGAACCAAATCAATTCATTTCCCATCTTATCCTATCCATGTCTCGCCATTCGAAGATCTAAATGACCCAGGCACCGTCTCCCGTTCCTTCCGTTACCCCTCCTCTCCTAGACCCCCTTGATAATCTCATGACTTTCCTACCCTCTACAGCACGTACTAGGCCCAGAGTTGAGGAAATCAGTTGTTAAAATGAATCCCTCGACCGCGAATACAGGCGCTGGACAGTTAGAGAAAAGTGCAGTAGCCTCCAAACGGTCTAATTTTCTCTAAATTGCCCTCTAATTTACTCGGGGCTGAGTAATGTTAGTTTGGTATCGGGTCCAAGTTTCCATTGCTGCATCCCTGAATGGTTGAAGGACAGGCCTAGCTCTTTTAGGATGTGTTGATTTTAGAGAAGAGGGGAGAGGATATTGATCATGATAAGGGGAGTGGTCCAGAGATGTTCAATGAAGAAGAGTTTGTCAACAAAATAATGATGCACATATTATGAGCATTAAATCTGACCTTGTAATAATTCACAAGAGGAGAACAGTCTAGTAAATATTCAGTCTCCAACAATGTGAATATATCTTGTTGTGGGCGTTATGTAAAGACGGGTATAAACTAAGACGTCATGATTGTCTCTTCGATTTGAAGTCCTATCAATATCATCATCAATATCATCAGCTTCATTGTCATTATCTCCATAACCATCATAATCATCAGTTATTATCATCACCATCATCATCGTCATCACCATCATCATATATCACCACCATCACTACCACCATCACCATTACCAAAACCACCATCAACACCATCATCATCATCATCATCATCCTCACACCACTACCACCACCACCACCACTACCACCACCACCACCACCACCACCACCACCACCACCACCACCACCACAACTACCATCACTATCATCATCACAATTATCCCTATCCTAAAAGACAGAAACATGAAGCCAAGGAAGCTCATCATTATTTTTGTCCTCACAGAGGTTTTTTAATGCGTGTTACATGTCAAGGTCAAGTAAGAACAAATTAAAGAAGTCCATCAAATAACCAAAATCAAAAGAAAGAGGCAAAATGAATCAAAATATGACATAATCATATAATACAGGTAAAGCAGTGAGACAACAGAAAACATTTTACAACCAACTTAAAAAGTTTTTATCAGTTTGCGAAGTATTGCAGCACAATGATTGGACTGAGGTTAACATAAATATTAGAAGAAGAATGCAGTAAGCATACATCAAGTACATCCTTCTTAACTGACATCAGTTTAAGTCATAGGACCGAGTGATCATGCTTTCTGATTTGAATGAAGGGTAGCAACAAAAAAGTAACTAAAGATGTATAAGCCTGTGTACCAGTACACAAGCTCCTAATCCTAATGATTTGAATAAATCACTTCCGTTCAAATCAGCTATGTCAAACTACAATTAGGAAAATACAGGACGGTACATTTCAGATAAAGATCACCAAGACTCTGAATTCAGTTTCATTAACTCGTTGACTACTGAATTATCTAAGTCTCATAGACTTAACACAGGGACCACCAGGTTCCAGTAAGCAATAAACTAGGATTGACATTAAAAAACAATTCAGATTAAATTCAGTTTGGTTTCAGAGGGAATTCAATTTTATAAAGCCATAACACATTGCAATATATATGATACCAAGCAAGACAATGTAAATGAGTCCTTTTGGTATAAGTATAAACATGGATTACATAAATCATTAAATAATGCATCTTTTTACCCATAGTGAAAAGTATTAGCATTAGAGTTTCACAGTATATCTTTTACATAATTTGTTAGAAGTCTATGGATTTTGGACGTTCAACTAAATTAATCATAGTATGATCAGGATAACATTTAGTCCTACACCAAAATTAATTTAACCTGGCCATTTTACCGTAATGCCTTACCCCCCAAAGAGCAATTCATTACGATTTCTGCTCAAGATATTAGTTTCCTTTTATTCAACATTACTAGCAGATATTGAATCCAATAAGATAAATTTGACCCATAGATTAAATTTGGTACTTAGAGATTATACACCTTCCAGGACTGGACAATTTTAAGAAACCATTCTTGCACTGATTTCCAAAATTTGGTAGTGGTAAGAGATTGTAAAAATATATTTGTACGAGTTTAAACCAAACGTATTACAGTTAATATTTCTTTATTTTTTTAATTTTTTTTTCTTTGGGGGGGGNAGAAAGTAATAACAGGTATGTCATGGGAAACATGTATTTCAATTTCTAACATACCTCTACTGTATTCCTACTGATAATCTGCTAAAAGAAAAGTAGCCTACCATACACATTTGGTAATCGTTCGCATCGTAAATCATAGACACAGAATATAAGTCACAGGGCAAGAAAACAATTATCGCACAAGAATATCTAGCCATAATAGCAGCATTCTGAGATGGCAACTTGGCAAAAACTTGTGTCACACAAATATAATTTTGATTCACTTGGCAAATGCACTATGCTGTGACAGTAATAGTTACAGTGATAACTTATGTGAAAACAAGAGAAAAGAGAACAGTAGAAAGTGACGTTTCCAGTAAACACAACCTTGAGTACAGTTATACAAATACATCATGAACATGAAATAGCTTCCTGTGCAGGTCCATACATTGTGTTGAAGAAAATCTCGAACTGAAGTAGAATGAGATGAATAAAAAAAGGATAAGATGAATAAGATTTTGCATCCAAAGGTATTAAATTAACAGATCCATTTCATTTTACAGCCTCTGTTGATTAGTCTAAAATAGGCAATTTTCTTAGTGTTATCAAATCTAATAAAAACATAATTGTCAAGTGCGTATATTATGTGAAGTTAGGTAAGTCAAAGCACAATGCTTGTCTGACCTAGCACCAACTAATGTATGCACTATGTAATTCACATTTTGATTACTGAGATACAATGATGTGTGACAGGTAAGTAATATAAGTTGGCACTTCGCAAAGATATATGCATTAAATTGGTTACGGAATGAAATGGCCCTTTGAAACCGTGGCTGATTTTACTGAACCAGCACCTGAATAACCTCCATGCAATGAACATTTGAATACAACAGGACCTTCAAAATAATTCCATGTCTGGAGAGACTGCTGGCTTGAAAAATGGATCCTGTTTGACAAAGAAAACAATGTTTTAAAAAACTAGAACTTCCCCCCAAAACAGAACACAATAGTAAGATGAAGGAGATATATGTGAAATTGGTTAGAAAGCTTTAACATAGTCAGGTTTATAAAGATATACAATTGTAGATATTCAAAGCATGGCACTGCCAATACTTTGGTTTATAAATGAAAAGATTAGTAATATCAGATAATATACAGAAATGCAAACACTAATTCCATTGTGCTATACATTCATTCAGAATAACATTAATGTTCTGATAAACAGGATATTAAGAAAGAGATAATCTATGAAAAAAACTTCTAAATTGTAGTTCTTGACAAAAGTTGAACATGCTGTTGCACTGCAACACATTTTCATGTACAAAACATCATCTCATCATTTCAAATATCACTTTGTTTTTACATTAAAAAGCTTAAACAATATTTCTCCTGTAGCAACGTCATGACAAAAGAATTGAGATAAAACAATGATCAGCATTTGTAATTGCTATATTACATGTAAATAACAACATCAAACATCTCATATCATTCACATTTAATCAACATAATAGTTTTCATCGCTGTTCAATACAATAGTCAGTATTGAAACACCAGTTTACTACACGTAGGCGCTACATATGTATTTAACTTAACGTGACAAAATATTTGACAAATAAAGTTCAGATTCAAAAAAGTAATGCATTTTAAGGACATTTGCATTGTACAACTTGACAACAAATTTGTGGTTGGGTGTCTGTGCATCTACTACCATTGCAATAAAATGAACGACAACAGGAAACATCCCTAGCATATACATAAACACATATTTGTATGTTTTACAAGAGATACACGTCTTTGTTTTAACATTAAAAGTAGCACTATTCCATCTATATCATGGCTCAAGAAAACTGAACAAAATATATCATACACTGGGCCCGTACCAGATTGTACATGTTCACAACAAACATAAATATCATCATATGCAACAAAGCGCTCAGTACGAATTTAAAAGAACAAACATTCAAAGATAGTTCATAACTTGCTTCATGTTTAACAATACATCTAACACTGAGTTTGCAATCCAATATAACTTCCATTTACATAGTACGAGGTGACTATGAAAAGAAACAAATATTTTTCTTTTACTACAACACATGAGCACTGTCAACTATTGATAATTACGAGGAGCAAGAATTCATACATCACAGAAGTACAACATTATGTGTGATTCAGGGAATATAAAATACCAGCACAAATCATGCAGATCTTAAGTGACAAAAAGAATAAAACAAAATAAAGCAGCAACAATAATTTTCTTCTGGACAAGTCGATGTCATTGCATCACTCTTCCATTTTCACAATTATTTGTTACAATAAACTTAAACATGCATACAGATATACAGGACATCTTTGTAAAAATGTTAATGCCATTTTTGCTTCCACAGACCTTGTGCATAGTTCTTAGAATTAATACTAGAAATATGGGCTGAAATCCTGAGTACAAGCTGTACTTTATTCCTAGCCACTCTCTTTATACTCACATGTATGATCATGCAGATGAAGAATAAAAAGGTATGAATAAAAGGTGAGTAACCTTTCAAAAAAGGGACAGTCTGGAAAATGAATATGTTGATAAAGGAGTCTTCATTCTACTACCCAAAATACTAAGGATGACCATTCACCAACATGCAGATCATGCCATCATGATCCATTGGAGGCTTGTGTATCTTTGAGAGCCTGATGTGGATGATACTTAAACCCATAGATAAAGAAAGTATTACCGTTATGCTTATGAGTAACGGCCTTTCATAACCGATTATAAACCAGATGCATGGCACAAACATGATTAGAGAAATGAACCCGTAGTCATATATTCATCACTACTATCAATGACTAACAAAAACTCCAGGGGAATATGATCAATATCCTTTCTTTTTAAAATGACAAAATTCAACACAGAAAATATGTAGAGGAACATCACAAATAGAAGAAAAAAATACAAAGCACATCTCGTTTAAGCAATAAATAATAATTTTTTTTCACATTTAGGGGCAACAACCCTCTTAGTGGTACTAAGCATTCCTGACTATTTGATTCACGCAAGTCTACTTCACACAGCCTGTGAGCTAGCTACTCCACACAGGCTCCTAGCTACGCACGCCATGCACAGTTCAGTATTTACATGTTCAATCAACTTGTTTAGTCATGCCACAGTGTGCTTGCCTGCAAGCCCAAAATGATATCATATCTCACAGTGGAGAAGAAAGCCAAATTTTTCATTGAAGTCTTTCCAAAAAAAAAAATCACCATGTAAACCATAGCCTTTTCCTGATTGTGTACTTTACAATCAAACGTTTTGATAATATATATGTACAGCTCCGAATGATACATCACATATCCTACCATAGCAATGCTCCAAGCTTTAGAGACAACAATCTCAGTGATTCACAAAATCTTGTGATGAGAATGAAAGTACTTTTGTGTTACATTTTGTCATTTCATCTTTATACCTTTATCAAAAAGAAATAGTAGTACAAATATGTTATGTGATAGTACTATTGATCAGTGATTGGTGAGTATTTCTTCTGCCATTAATGAATGCTGCACAAGAAAGATAATATCAGTACGTAAATGAACAAGTGCTACTCCACAATCAAATCCTCAACAATGTATCATCTACATACAAATGTCAATCTTGTAATAAGAATGTACATGTTTTACTTATCGATGAAACAAAGCTCGGTATTTACATGACAAAGAGACAATGTCAGAAACTTGTAGAATCCTACTGATTTTGTATATTCCACTTTCACATAAAGACAAGAATATGATTCACAATAAGGAGACATCGTTTCTGACATAACTGTAGTTGCAAACCTGTGCAAACAATTCATATTTAGTCACCATTCTAAACTTATTTACAAACTTATATGTTGTTAGAAAAAGAAATTGTTTATCAACTGACCCACAGTTTGAAAAGAAGTGTAAAGGAATTGCAATGACTGCACTTGAAGGTTTTCATAGACATACACCTGGTACGTCTTGAAAGCTTTTCAAGAAAGAGCAGCTTATGAAAAGAATGAGAGACACAAGATTGAAAGTCCAGAAGGAAACTATCTTTGATGAATGGTACAAAAATAAAGAATATCTTTGACAGGGAAAGGAGAACATGAAAGTCAGTGATTTCAAGTTCAACACAAGTCCTAACATCTACTGTCAACCAATTCTCAAGATTGGTTATTACATTTGATTTAATGTCAAAAAGGAAAATATCTTTGAAAAAAAATCCCACTATTCAAACAAAAAACCAAACAACAAAAAGGGACGAGATAAAATAATCTTATTAAAGCTAGACTGTGAGAATTCAATATACTTCATTATAGCTGTTGTAAATCAATTCCTAATTATCTTTTATAAGATTGATTGACAATCCAGAAAGGTCTGTCTTTTATTCTTTAAGAATGCAACAAATCAAAGAAAGATAGGATAGAAAGATTGCGATTCAATGAATTTCATTCAAGTCAGGCTGTTCTAAGTACAATTGCTAACATCTATTGTAAAACTATAAAGGTTTCCAGAAAATGATTGACAAACGGGACCATAAGAGGCTCTGAATACAATATAATGGTGGGACAAAAGCATAGGAAGGAATCTTACTCCTATTAAGATCTAAGCTAATTAATCTTGGATAAATGTCTTGTAAATCCCACTTTGTAAAAGACTTTTATCGGCATTGATGCATAGAATGGTTTCTCTCTGGTATCAAAAATTCAAGAAGACTGAAAGATCATTTTGGACGCATTTTGCAGTAGTAGTCATCATTAATCAATATAAAACCACGAGTCGTACAAACTTTCTCCTTAAGTCTACATGTAATGACTGGACCAGCCAGGTCAATTTCCGAAGCAATAATGCATTTTTTTTTAAGAAAAGGAAGAAAATCACATGGTCTTGAATGAATTTACAAAGAAATAATAACATATTGGACCAAATATAGTCATCTTTGAACTATACTACCTTACTTCAAGCAAGCAACATTACATAAATCAAAGGGAGACTTGGTTGATTGAAAGGGCAATCATCATGGTTTAAATCCAATGAAGTATCAAACAAAGCTCCACAAAAACTTAGTATAATCCTAACAAGACCCATAAGTAACACCTATGTGCCCTTTCCAGTTGTATACTTGGAAAAGCTGCTTTAGCAGTTAGCTCAAGAAAAAGGGAACAAGGGGGCGCACAAAGTTCTTCCATGGCTTGAAAAGGCTTTCAAAGTTTGTTCGTGCTTTAAAGCAAAGAAAGGAAAAGAGAGCGAGAAAGGACTCAAGGAGGTGACGATTTTCTTCAAAGATTTCAGAACTTCATCACAATTTGAAATGGAGAAGAGAGGCAAAGAAAAATGTACCTTTTTTTCTCATGCCTTCTAGAAACTTTTGTTTCATTCTTGATGGAAGCCAGAGATGCAGTCTTGGAATTAGATACGGCGGTGAGGTACCAAGAAAAAGTAGCATGGCCGCAGCCTTAACAACAATTCTTGTAACACCAGATTTGTAGAAAGTGTAATGAAAATAATGTCTTTGGTATTTCTTCTGTAGATTAACAAAAGTTGTCTTTTCTTGACGCCAATGTAGTATTTTGATGAATAAGAATCAGAAGTAGTGCAATAAAGCCCTGAAGCCTAAGGAAAGCGGTTTGAAACTACCTGTTTTGAAGTCTGATCTGACAGGAACTATTGCATCACTCCTGGATGAGCCAAGCAAACAGCAACCTATCAAATGCTCACTTTTTGTTGGGAGAATGTGAGCGCAAGATTAGAATAAGATTCACGTAAACAGCAGATTACATGGACTGCATTGAACACAGCATATCTAGGTAGGCTCTCAGTCAAAGCTGCTGTCAAATATATTGTTAGTAGTTATAATAAATGACATTCTACTAGGTCAGAGTTTCAATTCTAAAAGAATCAAAGGTCCTGGCTAGCACTGATCATGTAGAATGAAAGTTATAGCCGGTACTAACAAAACGTAATAGTTACAGACACCAATATTTTAAAAGTGGAAAGATGTGCTTCACTCCATTTTTTTTTGGTCAAGAACATTAAACTTTGTAATATCTGCATTGGCCAGACTCAACCCAGGTGATGTAAATGGGTACCTGGCAGGATTTAATTCCTTGAAATGCTACAGCGTTGTAATGGCGGCCATGCTGGAGCCAGAGTAATACTCTGGAGCGCCAAGAGTGTCACGTCTGACAGACATGAGCGCTATACAAGAATCCACTATTATTATTTATGTGTGAAATATTCTTGCATAGCCAAGATATGGGAATACAATTTTCATCAGGAAGAAGAAATAATTCAACATCACACCTCCGAAAGGGGATAAAAGGGGCATTACACTGTTCAATCTTTGTTCAATCTTTGTTCAAAGCTCAAGCTGTAAGCTGCTATGCATGACTAGATGAAATGAATAGCGTCTGTATGTCAAGACTGATGAGGTTGAATGACCTACCTCTAAATCCTCACCCCCAAAATACACCACCAGCTTCAAGACTTTTTCCCCCAAAAGAAAATTACTCATTGGCTTACACCTCCATAGTTTTTGTGGTCTTAAATACCTCGTAAGCCAATACCCTGGTTACAGTCTACTCCTATAGCCCCAGCTACATACCGCGAATGAACAATGGATCCGCAAACGAGGCTGAATGGGTCTTATAAATGCTCCCTGCCTGGTCTACAAAGGAGCTGGTCTTGAATAGGAACTGTAGCAATGGCTCAAAGGCACAGACCTAAAGCCTTCTTACTCCAAGGATGGAGAACAATGAAGGTGTGATGTGAAAGTCTGATTTGAAACAAATTTGTTATGACATGGAGTAAATGGGGTTTTAGGGAGAGAACATGAGCCATGAGAGAAGCCAGGAGAGAAGTGGGGATCAGGAGAAAATGGCGACTTCATTTTACGACGAAACAAAAGACTTATCCAACCTGCAGAAAGTAATAATCAATTTAAAACTCACGAGAACACCCAAAATGCAAGAAAAATTAGATGAATGCAACTGCATCTCTTAATTATGCCTCTGCTAATAACTTGTTGACTATCTTTTCCTTGTCCATGTATTCAACTAAAATCAAGTAAAGTTTTTTTTTTGTATATTTATTAATTTTTGTTTTTACTATAAAACCCAATGAAATTTTTCTTGATGATTGACCTTGTTTGTGGTGGCTCCATATTCTTCTCATTTAAATCCTAGTGTTGATGCATACTATTTATATGAAGTAAAGTCTATATCCCAAGAGCTTCTTGAGATATCGCATTAATTATAATTTTTCAGTGAACTAACCTGCGACCTTTCACCTAATGACCTCCAACTTAATACAAATTTGTGCTTTCTCTACGTCACATCTTAGCTTAACCTATGGAGGTATATGTAGATGAATGAATGCAGATAACTTGTCTATTTATATTTCTAAGGACTCCAGTTTAACAACACAGAACAATGAGATAATATAAAGGAACTTTTCAACCTATTTTTCTTCTTCTTCTATACATATGTTTTTAAGAGTAAGAGTATAAGTAATGAATACTTCAAATTTACTTCTGCAAACACTATAGACTACCAAACTCTACAAGAAATAGAAAAGAAAAAAAATCATCCTTGTTCATCCTTTGTACCTGACAACAATAGCACTGACAAAGTCCTTAAAACAGTACATCTGATACAATTATAACAGTTTCTCCCTTTGTTTTCTTAAACTGAAGTTAATTTTATACATTATAATGTCATGCCATATATTGTGACGATCAACACAATATCATGTCAAGGTCATCAGCCTGTTTCTTCTCTCTGTAACTCAGTGATCCATGGAAGAAAATGATTATAGCAAACCAGTTGCTCTGTTTAATTCTCAATATGCAATTAGTTTCTAAATTCTCTACAGTAATAATTCTGTTTTCAACATCTTTTCTTGAAAAAATTTGCTATGATAAAATAATCCAATTTGGTAGTTATACAAAAAATAATGCAAGTCAGGGTCAACCGTCATGTTTGTAAAGCACCTTGGAATCAACGAAGTTTTCTAATTCTACGTATCAAGAAATCAATCTGTAAATACTAATTGGCTATTTGCATTTTATGATTCCTCTGAGCATACCAGTGCTCTGTCTGTAGTATCAAAACAATATATTGAAGGAAAAAGAAATGACATTATGTTATGAATTTGCATGATTATGTCAACAAGTTACGAATTTCCAGCTCGTAAGCGTCTTAAAGTATTTCTTTGGTACAGTACTCTTATTCCCTTACATGACACTGCAGTAATATTCCTATTACGTTTATATTTACTTACAAATTATTTACCATTCTTGAGCTCTTGTGAGAATATATTTCGGGAACATGAAGCAAAGATTGAACAAAATGAGGAAAGGAAGGGGAATTGACAAAAAGAGAAAACTAGAAATGCTTAGAGGAAGAGAAGAAAATAAGTAAATAGAAAGAATGGAGGATGGGATATAGGGGAAGAGAAAGAGTAATAGATAGATAGAGAAGGAAGATAAAAAGATGGGCCCTTGAGAAAGGTATAGGAGGGAAAGTGATAGAGGTCAAAGGCCATAGGTGAAAAAGGGAGATCAAGAGAGATACAAATTGGACCAAACCCGAAAACCGAATGCCCCTGACACAACCTCTGCTGATGAAGGCATTAAAATGTAGGAAAAAAATAGGAGAAAGAGTATGAAATGAATTGAGAAAACGATGGGATACAAAATATAGACTATATAGAGATAGTATGATACAATTGTAACTCAGAGGTGTCGAGCAAAAAAGAATGACATTTTAAATCTTCTATATACAGTACATCAAGTTCATAAGCCATATGGATTGTAATGATGAAGCAATTGGTACCTCACAGACTCAACATACAAAATATTGAAATTACATAGAGCTTCTATTTTTGTTTGCTTAATTCAATGTGTTCAATTACTTGATCTCATGCGATATGATACGTGCGATGCAGACATCACGTTTGAAAAGACTATCAACACAGATATATCGAAAATACAAGACCGTTCAAGGCAACAATACCCAACATATAACATAATTTCATTCAGACTTCCCCCCTCCCCCCATTGTAACATATGCACATCATATGCACAATGAGTAACCATCATATTACATAATGATGGATTTCAAATGTATAGTGAACGCATCTAAATGTCATTTATCACAATGGTTGTGAGGAGTGTATGATTCTTGTTGAATGAGTATGCAGCGTGATATGAGTGTCTTCAGTTCATGTAATGTAGTAGTACTGTTGGGATATAGGACTAAAACACAATCCTGAGGAGAAACAAGCAAGCATAGATCAATTCCGTTGGTTGTTTACTCAGGGGCTTCAATGCAGTCATTTGTTAATAACAATATAATAATCTGGATTTATATAGCGCTTAATACAGAATACTGTCATCAAGCGCTCTACAAATATTATTACCCAAGTCATCGGGATTTATTCATGCACAAGGTGCACCATCTCCACACCCTGGGGAGTACCGTATTCCTACCGTATGGTTACCGCGAGGGCATATGGCAATTACTAACACAAATGTTTAGGAGGAGAGAAACGTGCATGGGTCTTTGACTTCACATCTGTTTTGCATCATAACAACTTGACGTGAGTTAGATATACAGTCAAACCTGCTTAAGTGACCACCTGTCTACAATGACCACCAGTCTATAAAGACCACTTTTCTTGTCTCCCTAGACAGGTTTCACTGTACAAAAACCATGCAATGCTTTCAAAGGACCTTATGGACAAAAGTGGCCAGTGTAATGTAGAGTTGTACACAGGAGTTATGATAAAGAAAAGTAAGAGAAGTATCTTAAAGTGTCATTTAGTGTCATAAAATCACAAAAATTGGAATTTGACATTAATTTGTATGTAGAGAAATAATGGTGAGGTTGAAGATACACTTCTAACCATGTAGCACCTAAAACCTGTCCTTCTCATAAATCCCCCCAAATCTGTCTTAAACTACCTGCTATGTAACAAGTATGGACTTTTATGTGATTCAATCAGATTCTGTATGGACAAAAAGGATTAGTAAAAAGTTATTTTGATCTGACTCTAACCATGAAAATTACAAATAACTGTCTTTTTTGTTTTTCATGAGTAAAAATTGTTTACCTTATGATGCAATTGTACAAACAGAATGATAAAATCAGAATTAGACTTTCTTAACCCTGTTTGTGACAATCGCTCCACACTTTACAGTTTAGCTCAATAACTTCTGATACAGAGCCGTACAAACATATGCCACATGCATGAGGAGGAAGGGCAAAACTTTCTACAAACACCATTTTTGTTTCAAGACTATATTGTGTTTGATTCCAGGAATTAAAAAAAGAAAATAACCATTAAAATCTATAAATTGGCAACTCAATGAGAGATTCAAAATCATTGTTTTTCAATCAAAATTGAAAACTTTTTCCACTACATTCTTGCCCATGCTGATTGTTTTTGTAGAGGTTACATTTTATTTTAACGATGTAGTTACAAAAGAAGAAGAATTATTGTTGCCGATTTGAGGAACACTATGCAATTAATTTAGCCCTAAAAATAAACCCTGTGCATATAGGACACTGAGCTGAGTTTAAAGATTAACTTTGATTATTATAGGTGTATGCATAGCGCCTATCAAGCTTGGGATGTCCTCTGATGGAGAGATTGGGCGACGCCCCTTGACTGTGACTGGTAGCGGTAGAAGATGTGGCTATAGCATTCATGGAGCCTGAGGGAGAGACAGGTGTGGAGCTAGGGGCCCAGACAGAGGGCTGCCGAAGGGAGAGGGGATCACTCCATTGGGGTGTGAGAGGGGCGTGGACGTTGAGATGTTCTGTGGATGGTGATTGGTGATGCCAGAGTTGGTGGGTGCTACCTCCGGGACTTCCCCCGCTCCCTCTTGGTGGTGCACCTGTACCTAGGGTTGGGGGTTGAGGGGAGTTGGGTCTCTGCCAGATCATCTTGGGGGGCCATGTCTTGGTGCCGTTCTTGTCCTGATAGGACCAGAAAATAGGATCGGAAAGATAGTTGGTTGGTAAATGAAATAATTGTTTAAACAAATCGACAAAAGAAATTACTTGATTTTGTGGCTGAAATCCTTTTACATGTACACCTCATTTTCACCCCAATGAGATACGACCAGCTTATTATTCCAAAAATATGTTTACTTTCTTCATTTTTCTTTTTGCTGATCCAGAGTTCATTCCATTAATATAATCTCTTCAGAAACAGGGCAGATCTCACATTGATCCAAATCATCAGTTTGTAGAACTGCAACACTACTTATTTATCTTTCAAGGTAATACAAAGTTTTGGTATGGGGTCATGAATTTGGTTCAAATGAAAATATTGGAAGCATATGCAATTTTACAATATTCAATATCGAGTCTAAAGCGATGAAATCGAGTCTAAAGCGATGAAATTGTAAATATTAAAATCTTTCTGTTGTATAGCACCCTCTCAAGACTGATATTACTTTAGCTTCAAAACAATGTTTCTCTACTACAATCAACCAATTATAATAATAATAATAATAATGATAATGGTGGCTTCTTATATAGCGCACATGTCCGTCACATTGTGACGCTCCTGGCGCTGCCCCGATAATTACCCAGGCTTTAGCAAGGCAGCCACTGCGGCGCTCTAGCATTTCAAGGAATTAATTATATATCAGAACTGTATTTTCTGAAATTTTCATGGTCGCAGCTACCATGAAATGGCCTTAGGCGTTATTTGAAATATTTGAGATTTACCGGGAACACCGGTAAATTTTGATTATTCAATTTGCTCGAAAGCAGAAGTGTTTTAGGGGCTAAATTTATTGTTGCTTATAATACATCTACAGGAGCATCCAAATATATCACAATTTTAAAGAATTACTATCCATCCAATTTTCCTAATTTCCCAAAACTTTGCACTACCTTTAAGGTAAGAGAATATATATCTAAGATGACTTACCATCGGGATAACGTCCAGATAATGCATATTAAGCTCAGGGCTGGGACAGAATGGTTTGCCGTGTAATGTATCTTCTCCACTGCTATGTCTTCTGATTGTAAGGTAGGGTAACAGGGGTATGTGGTTAGGGTAGGAGATAGAAACGGGATATACAATGGCAACTTTTTCTTTAAAATCATGAGTGATATCAAATTCACTCAAACTGTTTACAACTCACATCTATGTTATGCAAGTCTTGTCTCTGAAATTTGAAAGTAAACATTGATCTAGTTTTCAAATGGGGCATAGAAAACTGTTGATTTCATATGCTTCCTGTCTGACTCATCTCAGAAGCAAATTGAACAATTTCTTCACTAAGACTGCTTCAACTGGCCTAATATCTTGTAGGTACTTAAAAACTACACTTTCCAGAAAATAGTTGAGTATTTGGGGCAACTCCAGATTTTCTGAAGCAAAAGGGACACACTGTATTTAAGGGCAAGCTCAAGGTATTTGTTAATGCATGATCTGACATCTTAAACACCAAACACTTCAATAGGCCAGTGTTCTAGTAGGGATATCAACTTCATATAACCAAGAGGTATATCAAATATTGTATTTCACTGGGACTTGCCTTAAATATTACAGGTTTCTCCACACTACATTTCATATTTCAACAAATCATATCACTATAAAGATTACTTCAAAGTTACAGAAGGAATTGGTTCCCTTTTCCATTAAAACTTATACGATTCCTCTTATTTCCATTTCTTTCTAGCCTCTAATATGAGAACAGTCACATCTATTGAATGTCTTCCTCCTTCCTTAGTTAATTACTTCAAGGATGAGACAGAGAGAAAAACAAAAATTGCCAGATGAATGTTTGAATCTGTTTTTCTTACCTTCTTGATACAGGAGTAAGTAGACCAGCTCCTGCAGGGGAGCTGTGGACCATAGACATCAGAGTGTTTGGGTTCTCTCCACTGTTAGACGCTTCATCACTAGAGCTTCCTGAATCATGGGCTGGGTTGGACCATGTGTTGTTTAGATTCTCATTCCTTTTGGACAAGACATAGAAGGCAATAATAGATTATTTTCTAGGATATAGAAATCTTTTGGAAAGGCAAAATTCAAATAGCTCTTTCCTTGAAGCTCCACCGTGAGAGATTTGAAAAACTGTACAAGATGAGCCGTTCAATTAAGAATTGAAGTTGATTAATAGAGTCGAAATGAACCATTTACAATACTGTAAAAGTAGAAATATTTGTGTTACTTTCATTTTTGCAGATTTCGTTCTAAGATCGGCAAGCACGAATTTAAGGACTCGCGAAAAAGTAAGCATGACTTCTTATTCTTGTTTTGAACTTGCTGAATTGCGTGCAACACATATTTAAGAACCAGCTAATATGTTTTGGAGTTGCTCAGCGCGAAAAATTAATCACACAAAATCACAGCGTTTACAGTAGACATAGTTTGCAATCACCACAAGTTTGTACAAGAATAAAGACATAGTTCTAGTCATTCACCTACATTTCATCCTTTGTTTCTCAGTAAAGCTTTAAAATTAACACATTTTCATCTAATTCAAATTTGATAAAACTCACACAGAGGTGATTAATAATATTGTAAATTGGTTAACGGTAAATTCCTATGCATGCACGAAGTAAATCAAGATGATCAAGGGTTACATGGTATCATAATAATAATCTCTTTTACCTTTCAGGAACCACATCTGATGATGGCCATGTCTTGCTCATAGGACCTTCCTCTTTTACGCTACCCACACTCCACTGCTGCTGCTTCTGATGCGGCCTAGGAGACAGCTGGGGTGAATGTCCAGGATGCTGCTGCTGTCCAACGTTCAAGTTATCCCCGTAACGCTTCGACCGCTTCCCCAGCTGGTTCATGGCTATGTAGTTGGCGAAGTCTGCCTCGTTGTTGTTATCGAAGGACGTCCTGCGATGAGGCATCTCCTGCTGTCTCTGATGAGGAGCTTGTTGATGGAATGCCTTCATAGGCCACATGCTGGACTGCTGGTCCTGGATTCGATCGATCAGATCACCTTCCTGGAACGTCGGGTTGTAGTTTCCGAAGCGGTTGCCGTTGTCAACGCCGTCTCCACGCCCGCCCCATCCGCCACCACCTTGGCTGCTGGTACTGCTGGAGCTGGAGGTACGGGTCACGCTGTCATGGAACGGTTTGTGTCCTTGGGTTCCAGGATCGAGGTGGGAGGAGGACCTGGCTCTTACTCCAGACAGGAGATTGACAAGGTCAGCCAGAACAGAGTCAGAGGCTAGACCCTTCTTGGTTCTTGTCAAATCTGTAAACAGGAAAAATAAAGAATATAAACCTTTAACCCCACTTAAAAAACTGTTATGTAAATAGGAAAGTTACATACTCTTGATAACAACTTTCAGTTTTAAGATTCAGGGTGCACACAAAACAATTAGATAATTATGTGCAGTATGAGATTCATAGACCCAAAACCACATCTCATATTTTGTCCTCAAAATGTTGCAGTATTCTAAAGACAAACAACCATAAATCTATATACTCTTGAACACTCATCCAACAAATGTTTACAGGCAAAAACAATCATGATAGATCACCACGTTGTCTAATAAAAGATGTCTCCCATTGGTTCTTTTATTCCACAGGACTAGTTTCTGATGTGAAACTGTGTCATCTAGCCTAGTTATCATAGACACTCCATGCTTTTCAAATCTTAACACTCCATCTAACAATTCCTACAATCATTCAAACTCATTTCAAGAGCTGAAATCTCACCATGTTGTCTCATAATGGATGTCTCCCAGTGGTTCTTCTCCTCCGCGGGACTAGGTTCTGATGTGATAGTCACTGTTGGTCCCACCATCGGACTCTTTCCATCAAAGTCCTTGGGATCAGACTTGAAAACCTTCTCACCAGGCACCTTCAAATGAAAACAAAAGAAAATCTTGGAAGCTTAGAGGAGACAAATTATTCAGAAAGTGTGTGGCTCTGCCCATCTGAGGTCCGATGCTAACACTCTACATTCAAAATATCAGCATTTGACACAACTTCTCTAAAGAGATATTGCAATCATAAAACTGAAATCGCACTCTGAATAAAAGTAAGAATGGCTTATGAGAAGACTAAACAAGGTACCACATAAATTCTGGCTAACACAGAAGTTAACTCTGAGTAAACTTCTGAACACTATTCTACTTCTCCCTTATCTTTTTCAACAGTTAACCATAATTTTCTCTGAGGATAACTTTCTATCTGTGCTGTGTCCCTATCACATGATATCACTACTAACCATCTTGGCATTCTTGGGCCCATCAGAGTCAGGAGTCTCCCTGTCATACAGACTGCTATTAGACGACATCGTGGACGACCCACTCGATATCGATGGCGAAGACAGCAAGCTACTGCAGGCTGTGTGACTGGTGCTTCCCGGACTGACCCCTCCTCCGACCGCTGCCTGGACCTCTAGCTGGCTAATGGGGAGATAGAAGGCTGAACGCGATGCGGGGGCGGTAGAGGCAGACGGGGAGGACGTCGACATGGGCGATGCCTTGCTGATGGGGACTCTCTGGCGGAACTTAGAGACGAGCTTCTCGATGGTCCGTTTCATTCCGCTGGGTGAGGAGAGGCTCTCTGACTGGGTCGTAGAGGTCATTGAGGTGCTGGACATACTGGTGTGTGGACCGGTCACTGTGATGGAGATGTCCTTCTTGACCAACTTCACTTGGATGATGGGTAGGGAAATTCTTCTGCAGAATTAACAACAGGATGAAAAGTTTTAACATTTTCTGTTACAAATTAAATCATTAAAATGCCTTAAACAGTTTGCTGCATCTCTTCAGAATGTTCGTTCTGGAATCTAGTAAAACTCAAGTTTACTTGTGAATTTGAGGCAATGATAACACAAAGTCAATAACTTTTATAATTCATACAAATTTTCCTCTTGACATTTTCTGTATTCCACTATATAATTGCAATATTTCAGACTTCTATATAGTACTGTATTCTTTAAACAAAATGAGAGAGATAACTTGTGAAGACAGACTTTCAACAATGTCTATGATCAGTGGGACAGTAACCTCACTCAAGCCTTGGTGGAATTCTGAAGAATTAAGTGTGAACATCTTTCATGTAGAAAATCTCCTGGGAAACCATCCCATTTGGAATAAAACAGGGAATGGCTTACAGGAGATTGGAGTGTGTTCAGTTTGGTTTGGGAAAATAATTTAGGATGAATAATATCTTTTGTGGGCGGAGGTTCTTTCGAAGTTGGTGAAAGGAATGTGCATTAGGTAAGGCGAGTCCAGATGTAATCCTGAAATGTATTTTGGGTAATTTATAATATCGGTTGCCTGGTAAATAATAACAGCTTGTTCTTATATAGCGCTTTTCAGGACCGCAGGCCCTTTCAAGGCGCTTTACAGATATATTTTATTACTCCAGTCATCAGAATACCCGGGTCCTGTTTCATCAAACTTGTTATCAATAACAATTGTCAAATTTCTATAACAAGTTTGCACTCAGACAATCAAATGTAATAATTTCAGTAGCTTAAAACTGTTACTGCAACAATTTCAGTAGCTTATAATGGTTACTGCAACTTGTTATTGATATCAAGATTTATGAAACAGGGTTCAGATTTGTGTGAAATTCCCTTTGAGACCCCCAAAAACTATACGTCTTTAATACTTCTCACCTTCTTTCAACCACATCCACCAGATCAATCTTGGCTGAGTAGACCACTTCACATGCCCCTAGTCCAGACTGCTGCTGCTGCTGTTGTTGATGCTCAGTCTGCTGGCTTGAACCTGTATTGTTATTATCCTGTAGCTCAGGACACGCCCCTTGGAGACCAGCTCCGCTCACCATCACTAGGTCCCATACTGATGGAACCTCCACTACGATCGCTCCTTCTTGTGACGTAACCTGGGCATACCTCTTGTAAGGCTCAGACACCTCTGCAGCTCGAGCTGTTACCTGTAATCATCAGAGTAAAGCAACGCAGCCATTACAGGCATCATCATATGGTAATTCCATTTAACCCCAAACATATTGACAACATGTAAATATCAATAAAAAAAAACATTATGGACATATGAATAATTTTAGAGTAAATTATTCAAAAGAGCATTCAGAGTACACACCAATGGTTATCACTGTTTCTAATATGGAGCCTTGCTTTCGGAAATACATACGACTCAACAAGAGAGGGCACTTTTTCATTATTAGGGTACTCAGATAATTTATACATATAGTAATTGAAGGCAATGCATTATAAAGGAAACTAGAAAGTACAGTAATAAGATAGTTGAAAGTATTGTCTTACAATTGAGATACATATCAATACACTGTAAAATCACATTATTTCACAACATGAAACTTTTGCTTATTGTAAACAGCCAATTTTTGCAACAAGAGACCTTTGTGAATTGAGTCAGTTGTGATTCCATTATTTTATGAAACTTTCCAGAGTATGAACTAGTCTAGTATGAACCACTTTGAAATCTGCTAACATTATATGCATGTGAATCAGGGGAAACAAATAACACAGGGGCGGAGGGCGACTTCGTCGATGAAAAGGCAAAGAGAGTCCTGAAAATTACCTTGAAATGCAATTTCTGGGGCGACAGTAAATATGAAAAACAACCCAGATTCTACCTCAAAAAATGATCCACAATCACCCTCAAAACCATTATGACTCCTACTACAATGGCAATTATGTGGTAACCCTAGCGGTGGTAATTTGATAGGTAGCTCCTAAAAGTTAGAAAAGTAGCCCTCGAGAAATACTCAAACAATGGTTTGGGAGCCGCACCGTTTTCCTTCTTCACTGATGTGAATATATCTGGTTTATGGTAACATAAAATAATCTAAGTTTCTTTAAAAAAAGAATTGATATAATTACCACAAGAGAAATAGTAAGAGAAAGAAATAGTAAGAGAAGGAAAGAGAGAGAGGAGATTTTTTTTTCTTATAAGGTAAAGAAGGAAGGATAACGATGTGTTTATTAATTGAAGCCATACAGTGCATATCCAGTAAACACCCTGATAATGAGGGATTCCATGAAGGAAAGGAAACCCTTCAACTGCTGCTGACTCATTTCCAAAGGTCAAATGCAATTTCATTTGTTATATCATCATTGCTCTTGAAATCATTCCAAATAGGCAAGGAGAGTTTAAACACTTAACAAGTATATAATATCTTAGGATATACTTTTAACAACTTGGGGGCACCAGAAAGATTTACTAGAATTTTCCTTCAAATCACCAATTGGGAATTCAGTCGTAGATTCTGCCACGTACAACATAAGTTCTTCCGAAGAGGAGTTGTACAGCTGTTTGACTATGAAGATGAGCTAAGGATCAACACTCAACAAGAATATTTTGGGATATACTTTGAGGGCAACTTGGGGGCATTAGAAGGATTTACTAGAATCTTATTGCAAATCACACATTGGGAATTCAGTTGTATATTCTTACCACATAAGCTCTTCCAAAGAGGAGTTGTACAGCTGTTTGACTATGAAGATGAGCCAATGATGAACACGCATGGCTGACAATCTGCGCTGTAATAGACTGGACATCTACCATTAAACCTAGGTGAGCTGCCAGGTCTTTCACTAGATTGTTGATTGTTTTCTGTAGATAAATTCATACAACACATGATAATAAGTTTCAGTTATGAAAACAGGGATGCAAAAACAATTATCTATAGATTTTACTACAAGGCAATCAAATCCATAAGTCTAATTACAGTTCATGAAAAGCTGCCTTTGGATTGAGTTGTGATGGTCTGAATAAACACAGCTTACGATAAAAATCACAAAATCCTCTGAGAAGATATTCTAAATGAGTGATACCAATAAAGCATTATTTACTCATGACACACTAAACAGTCTAAAATTTTGCTTATAATGAATATTTTGCCACTTGACTTTCAGGAAAATTTTCGATTATGTATTTTTTTTAAAACAACATTTTGGCTATTTTACAGGTTTTGAGATTTTAACTGTGCCAATTCCTGCAATACCCTTTATGCCTAAGTCACACAATTTATGGTAATTTTGGCAAATAAGGTAATAAATATTCTTCATATTTGTACATTAGTTTTCACTACATATATTCTTTAGACCATTTGGGATAGTACCCAAAAAATTGTAAGAGCCAGGTTATTCCCTTATGTTTTCGATTGATTTGCCAATTTCTTATGTATTTCTCTGTTTTTTAAAATTTATGTATTCTATTGTTTTTGTTGTTTTACTTTTAATTCTAACTTTAATGCAACTATTTTGGACCCCAAAATAAACACCTAAACTACAAACAGGACCAAATAACCAATGTTTTTGTTTTATCTCTTTTTTTTTGAAAAATGAGACTTCCTTATGTTTTGAACACAAATCACCAAAATGAGTGATTTTTGGGCTTACATACAAAGACAAACGGTCACGTGAATGTAATGGTAGCTCCGATTTTCGAAAAATTTATTTCAAAAGATGCGCAAGACTCGAAAGAAAAAAGCCATAAAATCTTTGGGGTTACAAAATTATCGCGAAAAACTACCCCCCCCCCCCCCCCCCCCCGCCCCG
>BEXV01000550.1:15514-38718 GCA_003118195.1 Hemicentrotus pulcherrimus | reverse complement strand
ATATACATGTACACTGTAGATGTACATTTTGATTTGAATAGGGGGCCTTTGAATCATTGGACATGATTTTGCCTAAAAATTGTGTTCATACAGCATCATATGTACAGTTTCACCTGATCTTGTGAATAGTCATAATTTGAATCTTATCCAGCCTACCCTTGAAATATTTATAAGATGCAACCCTGGAAGGATAAACGATGTTCATGTACACCACATGTAACAGGAATAGAAGCTGCATTTACACTACAAGCAAAAATCTTTTTTTCACATTTCATTGGTGGAAGTTAAGAAACTACAGGTAAACACAATGAAAAACTGGACTGGACTGGAGTGTGGTTCTTGAAAAGCTGGCAGAAAATTTCACTGGTATTTGCAGTGTAAATGCTTGCTCTCAATACATCTGTGAATGATTCTGGTTTTTGATCAAATCTAATTGTTCTCTCTTTATACTTCCCTGCTAACGCATGCAGGGCAGAGATAGGTGGGGCATGCGAACAACTCCCAAGAAAAACACCAGAATAACCAAACACAGACGGTTTCTTATTGGTATTTCCAGTAGAATAAATGGGAGTTTTAAAAAATGATGAATTTTCAAACAGGTTTTGAGCTGTGTAGATGGGCCTATTGTTGGCTTAAAGCTACATGTACATGTACATGAACACATAAGACTTTGACAACTTTTTTTCTAAAGAGATACCCCGGTACTCTTAAAGGTGTACATGTACATACATGTAAATAAGATATCAAAAGATCACCTGCTGTCCTGAAATTTTCATACACATCAACACTCAGTGTATAATGTTTAGAATAATGTTTAACCGTCTTGCAAATTCCTTTGGGTATATGGATGCGATAATTGCCAAACTATTACACCCAATTCTAAATTCATGTACTTTGGAAACCATACCTGTGTGGTTTTTTTGAGAGACATGATTTATAACTTTGTCTGCTATTAAATGAGACAAGCTGTTTCATCAATATTTTGACATTTTAAACTTCTACCACAATCGTAACAAAATTCCCGGAAATGGAATCACATTGCTAGAAATACAGGCAAACATAGCCAAATCATATCAAAATGTTAATCAATAGTTAACTCACATATTCAAATTAGTTTCAAAGTGTATAAAAAATCCTATTTTCACCCATTATGAATGAAAAATGAATTTCAATGAGTACATGTACATTACCTCCAGGTACACACTCATTAAACCAGAATCAAAGTCTTCAGAGTAAAGCCTTGATCAGATATGTCATGGTAAACCTCAGGACTTTCCTCTTATCATGATGTACAGTACAGTAAGTGCAATAAATGTACATGTAACGCTTCACATTATTGAATCTGATAACATAGAACTAATTACTCATGGGAACTTTGTCATGAGCAGTCCACATGTATTGATAAAAGTCATGGTTTACCGCTTCATAACTAAAAGAGCTGCAAGTGTCAAGCCTGACATAAACACAGAGACAAGTATTCTTTCTATGTTATCTGGTACTGCAGTAAGACTGCATGTACATGTATATCTTTAATAATGCTATTTAAACAAATTTATGCAATTAAGGGCTGAAATGAGAATATATCAGAATATGAAGCAAAAAAGAAAATGGATGATGTGTTACCTGGACACTCTCTTCTGACTTGTGACTGCTTCCCTTGTTGATGATTCTATTGATCATAGCTGTTACATCTTCTTCCACCTGGGTGCTGGCGTCCTGCGTCCGCGACCCAAGATCATGGGACACCTCCTGCATCCTCAGAGCTGCCTCCGCCAGGGAGGTGTCGTGGAAGAGGGCAGCAAACGTCTCGGCCAGGTGCCCGCTGGCCTGACACATCGAGTTCATTGCAGTCAGACATTGTTTGCTGTATGTCTGCAAGTCTTCAAGATTGGTTGCGAAGGTGTTGGGAAGGGTTCTGTGGAACTGTGAGCGGCTCTTGCCATGGTCCCCCACAGACATAGTCACTTTGGGATGGTCCAAGTGGGTAGACAACAACAAAATGATCGGTTACGGACGAATCACAAAGCTGACCCGTAACTTCTTTGAAAAATTAATTTCCTACAACTCCGATGTGATCTGGTTTGGGTCAGCCAAGCCCTCGACTAGTAATATCTCTTGGCTGCATGATACATATAAGACTTTCAGAAACTACTTATGACTTTTAGTTCCTCTCTTTATGAGACCGAGTGATTTAAGAAGCTGCACTGTCAGTCACTCTGCTCTAGATGAAGAGAAAGCCACGATATACATCCTGACTCCACCTCAATGCATCCTTTCATGAAAACTGCACACATTCAGAGCAAACAACGCTATTCACTGTCATTTACAAAGGCAAAGGCTTTTAACAGTGATGGAAGGATCTTTTATGCTTCACATTTCCTTTTTCTCTCATTAAATCTGTGACACGTTTCATTAAAAAAACCATATCCCTGACTTATTAGGTCTTTAAAAAGGACAAATTAAACAACTGGTCTCCTCATTAGTTGAACTCTCCCTTGTATTAGAGTCTTTCAAAACACGCAGATCTTCATGACACAGAACATAGTGGGAGAAAGGCAAGATTTGGAGTTTGGTGTCACCTCCTCTTGGACGGAGCCTCAGAAATCCGTGCTCTTCTCACAAACTGGCAGATGCGGGGTGGTTTCATAAGATGCGCTGATGCTGATCTGTGGTTAATCAAATGTAAAGGAAAAAATGCAATTAAAATGCAAAGATGTGGGTGTGAATTTCACAAAGGGGAAAACCCTTCCTGGTAATACTCAACATTTAGTAAGCAAAACCTTTAAAGGTATACCTGTCAACTTTTCACAGCAAAAATTTGTGTGTGTAATTGGGTTTTTACAGACGTGTATCGATCAGATATGATTATTTACATCTGGGGACCGACCTTTAACGTCACCATCCGAAAGACGTGTCTCAGTTTCGAACTGGGGCGCCCTAGTCAGTTTTTAAGGCGAAGACAGAGAGCTGACCAAGTGAACGTGCCTCTTGACCAACTCACATCTCTCAAGGCAAGATAAGAAATACAATTTATTTTGTATATTTTTCACAAAGAATATTTCCTGAAGAGAGGGAATCTACACTGTAGGGTTAAAAACAGTAGCTTAAAGGCCCCAAAATAGAAATAGTTGGCAGCTATTCAAAGGTAATGCTCTTATTCCCTATCTACCTAAACTTACTCAAAATCTAAAAGCCTACTCACATAGTGTCTATGATCTAAAAAATTGTAAGGACTTTGACAATCACATTTAAAGAATACAAAAACATGATTACCGTAAATCTCCGTGTATAAGACGCACCTTTTTTTCCCGCCAGAAAAATTCAAAAATCTGGGGTGCGTCTTATACACAGGTACAGGATATTTTGAGTCCTCAAAATGCTACTTTTTAGTGGTTTTCGAAATCTCTATGTCTCAACATGAATTACATAATGCGAATAAAGAATAGGATCTACTATTTGAAGTTAAAGATAAAAGTGAGTTCTGGTAATGCGCTTGCATTGTGAAAAAAAAGGTGTGGAATGGATCAGAAAAAGTTGATCATGTAGCAAGTAAATTATTGGTGCGCACTGCAATGTTCTCGAGTCAAAATCATAAAAATTTTGGCCCAGTCTTGGTTAAGTATACAGCACTGTACACAGAAAGATGTAAATGGGACTACACAAATGGTGTCAGGGCTAGCTTACCTTGATTTCTTTATCTTTCTATGCTCATTACTAAGCCAGTATACATTTTCTTCTAAAATTGTTTGGCACATGACATTGATTTGTGATCTTGAACATTCAGTGTAAGTTTCGTTTGATTCTGTAAGAATTTATTTGCTTTTTTTACTAGAACTCAAGTTTATCTTTAAACTACGTTCCTAATTTAAGTGAAGAGAGTTTTTTCCCCCTTTTTTTCAGTCTCGATAAATATTGCCCATTGCCGGCCGAAGCTCACTCGTGACATCAGCTCACTCATCCGTATCATGCAGCTCACTCACACGGGGGATATCGACTCACCGTCGAAATCTAGTCTGTCCAAATTTCTGTTTGGACTCTAGAGGAAAATTTCACTGTAATCTTTAGTTTTTAAAACATTGTTACTATCATTTGTGACAAGTTCACAAGCACTTCAACTGCGCCTCGTAATAAATTCCTTCCCTGCATGGCTTGGGTTTCTGAACGGCATACCCTACCGAATGATGAAATAAGATGCGATCTGATTTGGCTTGCTGCCTTTGATGTTGGCAAAAAAAAAAAAAACCAAAAGCCCCCTCCCCCCCAAAAAAAAAAGATTTATGGTAAATTCTTTTGCAAATTTATGTTAATGCAAATGATTAGCTTAACCTTCAATTCAATTGATAGTCAGAGAAAGAAAGGCCTTAAAGATTATATATTTTTTTGAATAAGTTCCTTTATTAACCAAACAATTATTAAGAATGAAGGAAAACAGCAGAGGCTGCGACCCTGGCATCCATGAAAATATATATGTTCATAAAAAATATAGATTACATGACAGCCTATAAAAGGTATCTAGGCAAGAAAAAGAAAAGAAATAGCTTTCCCGGTAGTTTACTAGAACTACACAAATTTGACTTCATCTTTATACCCTTGGGTTAAACTAAAACTGCTGCCATACATTTATTCTCAAAAAAATCTTGGGGGAGGGGAGAAGTAGAGAAAATTGCTGAATTTCCCAATCTTTCTTCAGATTGGATGGCTGTGTTTATGATCTGAATAAAGGCCTGTAGGGTAGGGATGAGCAGGTAAATTGGTAAAAATGATAATTACTGCATTGTGACTAGCCCTGATGTTTATGCTCTACTCAGATTAGGTTCTAAAGCTTCAGATAAGCTTTATTCCAGCTCCCATGCAGCCTCAACACGTGACGTTATAAAACACTTTAAAAACAGATGATGATGAAGCTATGAAAAAGTGATGTTTAGAAATCAGATAGAGATTCACAAGCAGACTTTGTGTTTTTATATATTTTTGAAATATTTTTTACTTTAAGGCCAAATACATGTAACAAAAATAATGTGTATCTCGTCTGGAAAAAGAAAGTAGGCAGGGCATTACTATTTAAGATTTTTGCAATCTTTTTGCAATTTATTCCAAGATGGCTGCGAATTTAATTAAAGCTGGCCAAGCCCATTTATTTACAGATATCATACTGATGCAATGTTTGATAAAATATGATTTGTATCTTTTTAGAAGCTATTTTTAATAAACGAAATGTATATACATGTACATGTATCACAGCCTTTTGGGGGGGGGGCTTTTTTTCTTCAGAATAGTAAATAGTAAGAAGTTTAAAAAAAGAGGCGGCGGCCAAAAAGGAGGTTGGTGGGTCAATGCAAGTGAATCATCAACTTAAAGTGGAATATATACAGTAGGCTTGCGGATGCACCATGTGAGAGAGAGGGAGGATTGAGATTATCTTTAATTGTACATCTAGCATTGAAGACAATACCTTAGCACCGTTTTATCTCATCTGAACAATGTTACAAAGTCCCTTCAAGGGTTAAAGTACGTTTGGAGCATTTGCCATGAAGCTTCATTCCAACTATTCAAAATTCATTGAGAATTGGCATTGTGTGAATCGATCAGTTTACTTTAGGTCAGCCAAATGTTAACAAAGCAGCTGAAGAAAAAAAAAGCAAAACCACACGTTAGTAACCCACAAAAATCACCCACATGGATATCAGTGCACGACATTGCAGATACATACATGTACATACAATCCGTAGGCCTACAAATGTATGTGACCCGAACATAATCCTACATTTCATGCAATTCCATGTTTATTATCCATTAATCTGTGAAATTTATTCATAAATGCAAGTAATAATTTCTGTTTTAATTGGGATAAATACATTGACTCTCTGACTATTTGGGCATTTTCCTCTTGCAGTATGCTGCACCAAATAACCAATAATTGCTACCGATCATAATTCATGAAAATACATAAATATAACTGAGGCCATCGCTTTCTACAAACCCAGTTGGCGACTTGAAGGTGGCATGTTACAATTTGAAACCTGTAGGCCTACTCTGTCAGCAATAATTACAGGGTGTATACATGTACAGTATATTAGAAAACATGTTTGGTTTAAGCAAAAATAGGGTTTTTCATGGAGATGCCACCCCTTACTATTTTTATACATTCACATCCCCTCAACTAATAATAGTGGTATGAGTTTCTACCTGAAGCAGAGTCCGCTCACGTCAAAATTTTCATCAAACTGAAACATTTCATTGCACCATTGTGAATACTCTCTGGCGCTGCATTGCCAAAACTCACTCACACCTGTGTCTTATTTGTATAATGTACTTTTGAACTGCCTGTGCGCATACTTAATTCCATCATACGCAAGTTATGCGAAGAGTCAATGGAGTGACAATAGGAACATGAGTAAAAGTACACTAGCGCCATACTGCAGGACCAAAATGTATGCAAGTATACCTTGTAAATGGGGCAATAGATGTAACGTTAAATTCTGTCATGCCTCGTCTTGAAATGCTCGACATCTTCTCAATCTACCTACACATATGTCTGCTCACCTATAATTAGAATTTAGACACTAGCCTTATTAGTAACGTTGCTCATTAGATCTACCGGTAGAACTTATCGGGGGTTGGGTGTCTGCAGAGACGCCAAGTTCAAAGATCGGCAATGCGTGACATTTGCATGATTCGGCGCGCGAGTGCGAGCCTTTAACACACGTATAAGGTATAGCGTTTTTTTTTTAATCTAGCGCGCGCACCATGCGTAAGAGCATTTCCAGACCCTCGAAATGCGTGATGTCATGCCTAATGCGTGATACTTGGTAGCTCTGTGTCTGGACATTGAACAGTAGGGGTGCTAGTTCGAGAATGAGGATCGTCTGCAAAAACGAGGATATCCTCATAAACGCGGATAAATCGTGTCCTAAACAAATAAGGATCATCCACATTGTTTCGGATGTAGGGTTCTCGATCCGCACCCTGGCCCTGCCAATGTGAAAAACAGATTACGCGTAATAAAATACCCCCAGTTCACCATCATCTTTTACAGGTTTTCCGTATTCCCGAAGATTTATCGTTCATATCATTCTCTGTGCAAAGTAAGTGTGAATTATGCATCAAGGAGCATCATCATCATCATTCATGGATCAGAAATATGAATCGTCTGCGAAAATGCTCGTTTATGCGGACGATCCTTATTATCGGACCAGCGCCCCTACTGCTGAATAAGCATAAAAACTTCCCCTTTTCCTTTTTTTCAGGTCAGATTGAATGAAATATATTCATCAAATAGTCTAGCACTGAATATTTGTCATTGAACAATGTACGTCTCAGAAGACTTGTGAAATACTGCCTGTAAACTTCTTCAAATTGTCCGGACACACGTCTAAATAAGACTAGTCTAGTTTGCATTTCAACTCATCCACATAACAACAATCGCAACTAGATCTAGTTTAAGTAAAACAGTTCACATGTCATGGTGATGGTCAACACTCATTGCATTGGCCTCTGGACATTGATCATCACAAATGTAGACTAGACCTAGGCTAGATGATAGATTTAGCATTCATAAATTCCGGGATTATCTCTCGTTTCACTCTCATCTCTGTCTAGATCAAAGATGTAATTGTAAGTTTGTAACACATAGACCTAAGCTACACTGTGTTTTACCAATCCAAAAGTGACAAAAATAAACTAGGGTAGGGTCTAAACGTGAGTGAGTCGTTGTCACTGACTAAGCTCGCTCACTGCATTGACATTGTCGATTAGCTGTCTCGTTAGTTTGACTCCTCTTCTTTTCTGCTCCATAAAATAAATATCATTCAAACACTGTCAAAATGAAAATATGGATATACCTTCACCTTTTTTGACACGCTGCTTTCTCAGAAACCAGCTGAGAAAGACGACATTTGTCAAATAGTTCATCTCTCCTCAAATCACGATTTGTCATATGTCGATGTCAGCGCTGTAATGTAGACTCAATTCGTAGAGAAAATTCACTACTCCAGCTCTAGCTCTAGCTCTATACGCACTATACAAGATTCGGTCAAATTAGGCAGTTGTCGCCTTTTCCCCACAAGATGGCGCTATAGCAAACGGATTTGGAAAACAGCTTGCATCGTGAATCTTTACGCTCGCGCTCTCGCGAGCGCGATCGCTCGAATTGGCGGACGTATGCGTGGCGTCGCGATCGCCGCGCTCGTTATAAGGAAGTGTAGACCTATATCGTTTTATTTGCACGTAGACCCGGTTAGCTCCCGTATCTGTTGAAATACTTCCGCCTATTTGTCTGTGATTTCTGCTAAATTTCCATCATGGCTGCTACATTTTTGACTGACGATCCAGCATTCAAAGAACTCAAGGCATGCTATGACAGAGTCGGAAGCAAATTGAACCTCAATCAGCTGATGAAATCCGATCCAAAACGTTTTGAAAAATACAGGTAAATCTCTTTATTTTTACTGCTCCGCACGAACGAACGGCATTCAGCTGACATTCCCCGTTCCAGAGCAGGCGCATCGAGGGTTGCAAAACTGACCTCGGCTAGATTGCTGAGCTCAGATCAACCTAGATCTACGCCCTTTCACTTTCAGACTCTAAATCAAGATGGTAATCAGTAATAGGCCATCTGTTTGAAACATTTTATGAACACTCATTTTGAGGAGTTTAATTATTATTTGATAGATTTGAAAAACGCTTGGATGCATAACAATTTTATGGCGTTTATGGCCTTTTTTTGGATTCACCAAAAAAATTGATTGTCACACCCATGCCACGCCCCCCTTTTGGAGTGGGGTCAGCTTTTTGGACATCATCATCATTTCCCAGTTTAAAAAATACACTTTTTGTTCACTTTTTAAAATCATGTATTAAATAATTAAACTAAAATGAGATTTTGTTGCATGCAATTATATCATATCATATATTTGCTTACTCTTTTTCCCTACTTTTATTTTTCACAGAGCTAGTATTTTTCAGTTTTTCAGGAGCCTGTATAGGAGCTTAACAAGATATACATTAGTTTCTACTCCAATGTATCATTTGTAGTTTCTCACTAGCTGTCGACCCCTCTGGATCAATTACCTTTGGTATCGTCAATTATATATTTTTTATTTTTTTTAGGGGGTGTCTCTCAAAATTTGCTGTCCCAATTGTTGATTAATAGGTTAACACTTCATACTTTTCAACTTTATTTATTTAATATACAAACAAATATTTACCTTGTGTACTTTTTTTAAAGGTACTATCCCATTTGCAGGCCAAAAAAATGAAAAAGTTAAATTCCAATTAACTGCATTTGAAAGATAATACTAATTTAGAACTTCCCTAAAAAAAGTGGAGCGCGCTTGAAAATGTCTTCAAGTGGGAAAATAACGACTAGTAGTTGTCAAATCGACTTTAGGGCTGTAGAGCCCAAAAGTAATAGTCTTGATTTTCAGACAATTGTACCGAATGGTCATATGTTTTATGCTGCGCAAAGATTCAATCAGTTTAATCTTGGCCATTACAAGAAGTGGGTTATTGATGTAGACAAATGCCCATGTACCCTTTACAACCCTTTTCATGTATGTTATTACCAAAGAAGAAAAAAGCCAGAAAGTCACTCAATAGTGTCTGACAGTGAAGTCTAGCAAGTAAACGGGTTTCCTTGCATAATTTGAATATGAGGACACTGCTAACGTTTAAATTTCACAGATCGGACATACATATTCATAATTCCTGCAAAGTTCTACAGAATTTGATGTTGGCTGCAAAAGGGACATAGACAGTACCAATAAGAAGAAGGGCTATATGTCATGAAATGGGATACGACTCATTTAATATTCACTGACAAACTTACATGCAAATTTAAGGTGTTCCACACCATGAGGTCTTTCTCTTGAAAAGATTTGAATTCTGTAATTTACATACAGATTTTTCTACAGATTTTTTTGGTTCAAATCATAACCAAATAATATAGTAAAAGAAGTTGCTGAGAGAGAGAGAGAGAGAGAAAAAGAGAGAGGGAGAGAGAGAACAAAAAGTGAGGTCAAATGTAAATAGGCCTACTCATGTCTTGTTTTACTTTTATTGAGGGATTCAATTTTATTTTTATTTTTTCCAGCCGCACTATTGCGACTCCAGATGGAGACTTCCTCCTTGATTTTTCCAAGAATCTTGTGGATGATGAAGTCTTTGGTCTCCTGCTGAAGCTGGTAAGCTAGTTCATCTATTAAAAGCAGGATGCTTTTAAACTTGTAACTTAGCTAATTTGGTGTGTGTGCAGTAGAAAGGTTCCATACTAACTTGCATGTGTACATTTTTAAGGTATTTCAAGATATTGTCCAAAATGAAGAGCAAGTATGTTGTGCTACATGTATATCCACAGATCATTTACACATGGAAACTTACCATTTAATGCATTCGAGAATAGTCACTTCCAAAGTGATGGAGGTGCTTCATGAATACCTTTTGTTTGCCTCCTTGAGAAGCTTACTTCCACCTGTTTATCACGGAATGTACCATTGGTGAATAAATGAATAATGATTGCATAATTTTCATGACATTGAACCATTATCCGTCTTGAACTCTCAATGGAGTTCTACAATTTTAGTACATATGACTTGTATCTGCCCAGGCTCAGATTAAACTGGCTTATTTAAAAAAAAACTTTCTCATTGCCTTAATATTAGGCTAAAGCTCGCGACCTGGAGGGAGCTCGAGATCGTATGTTTGGAGGAGAGAAGATCAACTTTACTGAGGACCGGGCTGTGCTCCATGTTGCCCTTCGTAACCGTTCTAACACTCCTATCCTGGTCAACGGTAAAGATGTGATGACAGATGTCAATGAGGTCCTTGGTCGTGTCAGGAAATTTACCGAGGTAAATTAGTTATTATAGAGTGTGTCTGGCTTGAAACTTGTGAATGCTATCAAAACTTTGACAGCCATAAGATTTTTAGAAAAGCCAGATCTGTGTAGAGACCTTTGATAAGCATTTAATGTGTTGGAACCATTTTGAATGTCCTCCACGAGAAGCAGACCCAGTATATTAGTAGTGCCCAGTGCAGTGCCATTACTGTAAGTGGGAGTGGCCTCACACACTCGATCAGACACAAACACTCTGAGCTTTCATTCATAAAGCGAAGCTTCAGCATGTGACACTTTTATCAGAAAAGTAATTATATTCTACTGTTGAACGGGTAGTGATATAAGATATCTTGTGATCATAGTTTGAATAAAAATCAATACATGCTATGGGCAATGACCAGTGGTATGTATTTCATGACCAGAGTTCATTCGGAGCTTATGTACTCTGTCAGTGATACATAGGTTCAAGCAGAAGCACAGTAATCTTGTTCTTTATTGTTGTTGTTGTTGATGTCACTTGTCTCATTAGTGGTCTTATGTACATTTGGGAGTCGGGTTGGGCAGTATTGAACTGTGTGCAATTGTAGTGTTCAAATCATGAGACTATATATTCCTTATAAGTCTGAAAGCAGTAATACCATACTTGAGAACCGTGACACTGCAAATTATAGCCCAGTTGGGTAGTAGTAGTACTGAACTTTGCTCAATCGTAGGGTTTAAAACATGAGAGTATATCTACCTTTTAAAGTATGAAAGAAGTTTACTTGAGAACCATGACATTGCAAATTCAAGCCCAAGGCTTCATGCACTTTGTTGTTTGTCTAATGTTGAATGACAAATATTGATTCAGGGTTAACAAAACCATTGTATTTCTATTCTAAGATCAAAATCATTGATTGACGATGTAAATATTTATCATTTAGATTAGATGAATTGTCCTCTTTCTCTCCAACCAGTTATATCTTTCTGCCAATCTCCACCCAGGTAAAGTAAATGGATACCATGTAGGAAGAAATTCCTTGGAGGTTTGTGAGGGCTCAGCTTCAGCTGGGGTAATAATATGATAGGCCTATGCAGTAGAGTATATTGATATATAGTAGCTGTGTTATATTAATGGACACGTTATTACTATTTAGTATTATGTATATTGTTCATTATTTTCCCTTAGTCGGTTCGTAGCGGCGAGTGGAAAGGATTTTCAGGCAAGGCAATCACTGACGCTGTCAATATCGGTATCGGAGGATCAGATCTTGTAAGTCAACCTGCTATCAATATAAGACATCTGAATCAATATTTATTAGCACAGCACACAATGCTTAAATTGGAGATCTTTATTTTACATCTGATGGACAAACTCCAAAAATCTTGAGGATGTTCAATAAAAAGATTCAAAACTATTCCACCAAGAAAACAACGAGTTCAAAGATTCTTACTAAATCCAAACACTTAATCAATTAAAATATAACTTTATTAAGCCATGCATGAGTTCTAGCTAAACAGATGAAGAAATCTTGGGCAGATAAAGAATGCAAGTGTGTCTTTCAGAGATTACATGATAATATTTTTGCTGAGAACTCTCACATTATTCCTATCTATTGGTGTGATTTGGTAAGTGTTAAAACACGACAATGAAGCTACATTATTGTGACTGTTTAAATTACTATTTTTTAAAACATGGAACATGAATTTGTTGTAGTTTGAACAATTTTGTTAGCTTGTTATTTTGTGTTCATTTATTTCATTTTTGATTTTTGTTTTAATTTCTCAAAATTTGAATATGAAATGGGAAACTGCATAAATTAGAGCCCTCAGGCCTTGTACAATCGCAGTTCCCTAATATACAAACACATTATATAGAAATGATCATCAACAAATAAAAACAAATATATAACACAATGAAGGTGTGTTTATTATAATTGGGGACCTTGTCTTTGAATAGGGTCCAGTGATGGTGACAGAAGCCCTGAAACCGTTTGGAGGACCACTCAAGGTTCACTTTGTATCAAACATCGATGGAACCCATCTTGCTGAGGTCTTGAAGAAGGTTAATCCTGAGACAACCATCGTTATTGTAGCTTCAAAGGTAGATTTCTCTCATTTTTATTCCTCATGATTATCACTTATTATAAAACTCAAAGCAGTTCAGAGTTTGCTTATTTTCTAAATTAATCATTCTCCCTCCTTAAATTGACATCAATTAATCTTATTTTCCACTCCTTCATATTTAAAAAAAAATAATAATAATGTTTATTAAATGAATCAATGTGAAAGAAAGATTTAACCAAAAAATTGCCAAGTTGTACATTGAAATAGTGATTTTATATTTTACATTGAATTGTCAATTTAGACACTTAAATGATTACTGGTAGTTACAAAATTAAAATCAAATTTGTGCTTTTTAGATGATCAGACAAATACTTCTGATCTAAATTGTGAATTTGTGTTTAGTAAGTGTTTGTTTATAATAAGTTATCCATTGCTGCTGTTTGAAAACACCACTTTCCATAAGTGTGAAAACAAGATGTGCCACAAACCACAAACTGTCTCAGCCTTGCATGTTTTCCATAATGCACACATCAAGCATCCCCTCTTGTATTTGACTCCCATCTTGGTATACCTGTTGATCTCTCGTCCTTTTAGACATTCACCACTCAGGAGACGATCACCAACGCTACCTCAGCTAAGAACTGGTTCTTAGAGACGGCCAAGGACCCTGCCCATGTCGCCAAGCACTTCGTTGCTCTCTCCACCAATGCTGTAAGTAGTCAAATGTGTTTCACTCTGCATGCTTCCCCTCAGCTGTTACATTAGCAAACTTTAGTGTTGGTTATATCCTTACCGTCCCCGGAAGTATCCATTTTCCAGTGGGTTTTTTATGACTTTGATTTAAAACAATACAAAGACTTCACAAACAGTGTTCCATTTCAGCAACATTTATCAAAATTTAGCTCTAGAATACCGATTCCTATAGCCATGATTTCTTGTTACAAAAGGGCATTAATTCTGTGCTCAGGTATAGGGGATAGCACCTTTCTGGCTCCAAACAGAAGGTTGATTGATATTATAGTATTAATGACTGCTTTGAGAGAAATAGTTGTTTTTATACGCTCAAGGGAAGGTTAAAATTGTGCTATTTCCCGAGGCATGCCGAGGGAAATAGCCCAATTGTAACCTTCCCGAGGGCGTATAAAAACAACTATTTCTCGAACATTAAAGCAGTCATTAATACTTTTATATGCCGAAAAAGAGTCAACTTATGACACCATCTTGGCCTTTCTCTAGTGTATCTGCACGGTTTTTTAAGAGTGTATCTGTGAGAGTAGATCTAGACTAGATCTAGATTCTAGAATCTTAGTCTAGGTCTAAGCAAGATATTTTTTACAACTTTGGGGGTGGGCCGGCCCTGTGGGGAATATGGAGAAAAACCTGCGCTTTCATATGACACCTCACTTATTGAGTATCACCTTCAGGATCACGAGCAATATTAGTTTGAATCTCATTTTGATAATTAAAACATCGACCAATGCATCGTGGCAGTGCGCAGTGCATAGAAGTACGGTGTGTGCAATCTATATGAGAAGGATTCTATTTTTAGCACTAGTCTAGATCTACTAGGTCTATTTTGAATATATTTATGGACAATTTTACGTGCCCTTTTTTGGTGCTCTTGCTGCCAGCAAGTCTTGCATCTGATCATCGTCAAGAAGTTGAAATCTTGGGAGAGTTTCTTCAGCCATTTTTGCCTTATTTGCCGTAACGGCACACGTACGGTATCCTCGATCGGTCAAATCATTTTTTAACGTGTCAACCTATGGGTGTTTGACCATGGCTGAACTATTTTTCCGATAACTGGAAGTTTACCGGGCAATTTTACAGGAATAGTTTAAGTTTATGACTGCTCTTTCGGCTGGATTCCTTAAGTGAGGTATATAATTCAAAATATTACACAAATATTGCCTGGTGTGAGGGGCGTGGTTAAATCTATCGCCCAAGGTGATCAGTCAGTAGTCAGCGAACGGGATACCAATCATAGGCCTAGAAACTTCATATGCGGTATATAATGAAAACTAACATCTAGAAAAAGAAGATCTGTCTTCTTCAACCAGCTGCTGCCTGTTCATTTTGCTTTTTACTATAACCTTTGAACCTTGTTAGAGAGTAGGGAATATAAGATGAATATTTGCCCTATGCCAAGGCCTGTAAGCATCTTATTATGTTCCATGTGAAAAATATAGAATTGATTACAAATTTTTTCTTGTTTTTCTTTTACAGGAGAAGGTTTCAGCCTTTGGTATTGACAAGAACAACATGTTTGGATTCTGGGATGTAAGTAAGGTTCAATATCATGCTAATAAGTCTCCGCAGTGTAGCATCCTCTTGTTAATATTGATTGGTATTACCCACTATTGTGATATTGGTGAAATCACATGAAAGAAGATATTATTTCAGGAGCCCTTTGAATCAGAAAAGCTTTTTGTTGCTAGACAGGATTTTTTTTTGTATCAGTGCCATGGAAAATATTTCCTAAAGTCCTATTGATAAATACAGTCGACCTCTCATAAGTCGACCTTGACGGGACAGACTGAAATGCATTGACTCGGGGAATCTTCTAAGTCTTGAACAATCTTCCTATCTACATCTAAGAAGAAACATCATTAAATCTTTTCTTATAAGGTAATCTTATCAGAAGCAATAGTAGTGGTGAATTCTTGAATTACTAATGATCTCTATCTCTCTCTCTCTCTCCCTCTCTCCATCTCTCCATTCATTCCATCTTCCTTTGTCCTTATAAACATGGCATTAGGTGCTTTATACAAGTTGCATAGTATTAATAGTATTATTGTTGTTGTTATTATTATTATGTCTTGTTAGATGTCCTTGTACTTTATTTCATTTCCTAGTGGGTCGGTGGACGCTACTCTCTCTGGTCCGCCATCGGCACCTCTATCGCCCTCTATGTCGGCATGGATAACTTTGAGAAGCTTCTGGAAGGGGCTCATTTTGCAGACAATCATTTCCGGACGGCTCCCCTGGATAAGAATCTGCCAGTCATCATGGGCATGCTAGGAGTCTGGTATTCCAACTTCTTTGGGGCGGAGACTCATGCCCTGCTCCCGTATGATCAGGTATGGAAGATTTCATGCGATTCATACATCGTGAGCAACCATTTAAAGTACCACCGTACTACTTTGGCCAGGAGGGATTAGACCTCCCTGCATGTCCACTGACAGGTGGTTATCTCATCAAATAATCTCTCAATTAACATAAAAAAAGAGGATCATGGGGGACCAATGTTCACCGATTAGGCATTGTTTGCTAGATAGAGGGCTCAAGTAGCTATAAGTAGTACAGTGGGGCTTTAATGGAGATTGATGGTGTTGAAAGGAATTATACCAATGGAGATATTTTTTCTTGATTTTGTGACTTTGTGACCTTGTTTTGATGACTTACATTGTTGTCAGCATTATCGACTTGATTTTTAAACGATGATATTTATATTTTTAAAAACTTTTTTGAGATCTCTTTGATTGTTTTTAATGTCTTATCATCAGTATCATATTAATATCAGATATTCAAGAATGTTTGCAAATTTTGAATCATGATAAAAGTGTTGTTGTGTACCTACCATTCCCATAATATGTATTTCCATTATAGCAAAATGAAAAATGAGTATATGTTTGGAGCCTCATAACCTGATAAGAATGCTAATTCCTTTTAGTAATTGATAACTTAATTATTAGATTTTAGTTCAAATTACATTATTGTCCTTATCATTATTTGCAGGATAACACTTTGACAGGCTAAATGTTTTTTTTATATTTATTAGTTCACAATCAGTACTTACAAACTCTTAACATTGATATTATGTTTGTATTTCTCCATCAGTACTTACATCGCTTTGCAGCTTACTTCCAGCAAGGCGACATGGAATCTAACGGGAAGTATGTGACCCGTGATGGTCGACGTGTAGCCTACTCTACCGGTCCTATCGTATGGGGAGAACCAGGAACTAATGGACAACATGCTTTCTATCAACTCATTCATCAAGGTCAGCCATCAGTATTCATTTATTTATTTATTTTTGATATTTATACAGGGTGGCACATATCACCACTTTGGTGGTCTTCCATGAGGCCCTGTTTTGTAAGAATAAAACAAATAATAGCAGCAAAAACAAAATAGATAAATACACAAGGATATAAAAAGGTAAAATACAAATTAATTGTTATCCTCATGAAGTAACTGATCATTCAAGAATATATATTATTATATTCATGTTTTGTTGCTTTAATGTTGGATTAAGGGCATGCTTCTTGGCTGCGGACGGGGATCCTCACTAACTTTTGTTAAAGGGGGCCCAGATTGAGATTTTTAGAGTCATTTGTGCATGAGCTCCATTTCAGGAGCCGTATGCGGTTCAGTACATGGATGAAGTCAGTATTTTACGTAGTATTTTACTTAGCTAAGTAATGTGTCTTACCTCGTATTCAGACCACATCTAAGCATTTTTCTTTCGCAAGCCAACTTAAAGGAAAATACTTTAATACTGACAAGCATTGTGATGTCATATTGTCAATCTAAAATAATGCGCAATCAATACGTTACATATTATCCCTGCTTATTTCATAGCTCCTGTAGAGACTCATAACCCTCTCCAGGGAGGGTTACATCATGAGGTGAGACTCTTTTATATTTAATTTTGAGAGATGATTACTGCAGGCCCCAAACATATTTTTAAGAGGGAAGTTGTTATATTTGATCAGTAAGGCTTCCTCTTCGCAACGATATGAGTTTTGCATCAATTCAAAACACTTCTGATTCTATGGGTGACTACTTTAAGGACTTTAATACATTTATATTTCCTTTGTTTGCTTTTTCCCCAGGTACCCGTATTATCCCAGCTGATTTCATAGCTCCTGTAGAGACTCATAACCCTGTCCAGGGAGGTTTACATCATGAGGTAAGTTATCTTGGTTTCACTGTCGATAAAGGCCCTGTGTAAGTGCATTGTTTCTACAACTAGAGAACACAAGTCATTTACATCCATGTCCATCTTAACTATTTCAGCAAGGTTGTATTCATATCATCTGTACATTTATTTTTTTTGAGGGGGGGGGGGGTTGTTTTTGCTGTGGTTGTTTTGGTGATGAATGGATTAAAGTCAGAAATATACAGTGACTTAATAAAGTATTTCATATTTGCCTTTATCTTAGATCCTAATGGCTAACTTCTTAGCCCAGACTGAGGCTCTGATGACGGGCAAGACTAAAGAGGAAGCAGAGAAAGAGCTGGTGGCTTCTGGGATGTCCGCTGAAAATATTAAACTCATCCTTCCCCACAAGGTAGGTTACGTATCTAGATGTTTCCTTAGAGTGTGCCAATCGCCCCTAAACATATCTTATTTCGTTTGTTGGGGCTTTGATTTAACTATACTGTATTCAAAATATGATCTTGAAATATTATTCAAGTGATATTGTGAGTTTCAATACCCTAGACATAAGAGTGACTGGTGTGTCGACTACTTATGAACCCGTATGTGCTTGCTTGCTTAGAAAATGGCCTACACATCTGACTTGTGTTCCGTAAGCAGGTTTTTTATGTTATTCTTTATTCTTTTTATATTTCTTAATTGTCAGCACATGAGTTTCTTTTTCTACATTCTGTACACAGATGATTTTTTTTTTCTTCAGGTGATTGGTACACTTTAATAACGTAGACATTAGAATTCACGCTTCTGTTTAAGATAAAATTTTCTCATGGACAATTAAAAGCAGAATTTCTTGAACACTTTCAGTGGAAAAATACTGACTTGATTTCATGGTGATTTAACATTTGCTCCAAGATTTATTTCAGCAAAGGAACAGGTAGAGATGTAGTGTTAGGGCTTGCCTTTGCAATTTAGGTTTATAGTTAGAATTATGTGCAGGGTTTAAGTGAGGAACTCAACAAGTGTTGGAAATTGACTCTGGAGTTACAGTAGCCAGAGCATATTCTGTTCACTAAACTTTTGCATGTACAATTACTCATATCTCATTTCTGTATATGTTCTTGAATTGAATCAGGTATTTGAAGGCAACCGTCCAACCAACTCCATCATGTTCCAGAAACTAACACCGTTCACACTGGGCGTACTGCTTGCTACGTATGAACACAAGATCTTCACTCAAGGAATCATATGGAATATCAACTCATATGACCAGTGGGGGTAAGTCCATCAATGGGAATATCTACTTGTATGACCACTGGGGGTAGGTCCATCAATGGGAATATCAACTTACTATGCTAGTATATGACAAGTGGGGGTATATAAGTCCATCAATAGGAATATCAAGTCATATGAACAAAATTGTGATCATCCTGTATATGCTTATGTATGAAAAGGTAAAAGAGCTTTATATGGGGCATTATTTAAAGCCCCTCTGCACTAGTAAGGCATGGAGGGATTAGACCTCTGGTCACTGGCAGGTGGTTATCTCATCAAATCAGCTCTCAATTAACATTAGAAAAAGGGCATCATGGGGGATCTAAGCGTACCGCTTAGGCATTGTTTGCTCTATAGAGGGCGCAAGTAGCTACAAGTAGTGCAGTGGGGATTTAAAAGGACGGCTATTTGCTCCTTACCTTGAATGGATAGCTGACATCTGAGACACCACACTGTTGAACCCCCATTCATATCTTATTTCTTCTTTCCCCCTTTCTTGTCTATAGTGTTGAGCTTGGTAAGCAGCTGGCCAAGATCATCCAACCAGAGCTCAAGGACGCCAACCCAGTCTCCTCCCATGACTCCTCAACCAACGGCCTGATCAACTTCATCAAGACTCACAGGAAGTAAGCAACAGATGGTCAGAGGTCAGAGGTCAATGACCTTACAGTAGTACTTTAATACTGAGTGCAATGTGCTCTGACAGATAGAAACTAACCAATCTTAATGATAGAATCAGTAACTTGGTGAAAGTTTCTTTACGTAAGGTTTACTAACATGTACATGTATCACTGCTAACAAACCTAAAGCCTTGTTCATATATGAGGCGGTGTACTGTGTTTTGTTTTTAATGATGACGTAAAGTGTAATACCCTTCACGCCCCTGTATCTTATAACACAGCGCTCAGTGAATCCTTGCAGTTGCTATTCATTTACCTATTTAAAAAAAAAAAAAAAAAGTCGGTTAAATGTTTTATTGCAGTGGTTTACCACCCCAATCTGAACAAGCTGTAAGAGTATTTAGAAAATACACATGAAGTTTGATGTACATGTACCTCTACTGCTGTAGGTCATATTCAATTTGAATGACAAAGTATAGAATTTTCCACCTGTTAGTTGATACATAGTTTAAGATTATGCATTTTACATTACCAGCACATAGATAATATCTACCGGTACTCATTATAAGCAACACAGAGATATATTTCGCTTATCACTTGTTAAGCAATAGAATACAGTGTACGTTTATTTGTTAATGAATGGTTATGGTATGTAGAACATACATGTATGTTTACAGTCCCAAGTTACCTTGAAATATGTACAGATTATCATGATACATCCAAACCATGTGTTAGAATCGTTGATTTGAAATATAAAGAAATTTTTAATCACAAAAATGATTCTGTGTTTCAGAAAGAAAGAAATATCATAGTGGCTGAAACTTTATTGAATTTGCTGGGTGGAAAAATGCAAAACTGCCAAATGTTTTCTTGGTTTTCAGAAACCTGCCGAGCAATATCAACTCCCAACTTTAATGTGAATTAGATTCACCCCTCAAGAAACTCAAAGGTAGTATATATGCAATTCCAATGATCTTGAGAATAAATTAGTTATTATACTTTTGTGAGTTGTTAATTCTTTGTAAAAGCTTGAATATTTGTGTAGTTCATTTTATGATATATTTTCTCACAATTATCAAAAGAAAAACAGTACTTCCTACTTTTTGTATCTCTCTTTGTAAAAGAGAATATTTGCTAGTTTGTTTTGTAGAAAATACCAAAGTGGTATACAGAGAGAAAGAGATATATTTATGTTCAGTTGTTTTAAGAATATATTGTTTTTGTAGATGTATTTTTTCAGGTGTATGTACAGGGGTTCCAATACATATAGATCTATGATTTATTTATGGAGCTTATTAATTTTGTATATTCCACACTAGATGTGTGCCTGTTACTAATTCAAATAATCACATTTTCCTGTAGGATTTTGTTTAGTTATTTTCAGCAAGATCTGAGTTATGTATCAATAGATGTCTGAACCTTGGTACTAAATGAGTTTCAGTCAATCATTCATACAATACAATAGGTGCTAAAATATAGTCGTTTTAATGCTATTGACAAGTGTATTACAAGCAAAGTCTATATTTGCTTTAAATGATTAGTACGTTAATTGTTTCAAAGATAGGTAAGCAGACATTAGTAAACCAGTAATTAGGGTTTGGGCTTCTTTTAAACATTATTTTGTATTAAACTATGTCTAGCAATACATTCATGTGCAGTATTCAGGTAGTCAAAGTGGACATACAACGTTTTTGAAATTATGGTATGTGGATAACACTTAAAAGAAACAATGATGCATAGTTAACATTGCTTTTCAAGTGGTTATTGGTTTAGATGAACAAACTCATATGATGTCAAAATAGATGAATGATATGCTTTGATAGATAGAATGTTCATGCTGTGCTTCCCTTTGGTGTCTATCTGAATAATTAAATAAAGTGATGAAATAATGATGTAACGCTTGCAATTGAAGTACATTTTCAATTTGTTGGTAAACTAAAAACTTCTGGCAATACATTTGCTTGTTACGATCATCGATAAAACCATGCCTATGCATGGTATATATGCATAGCCTCAAACACAGTCACAGAGGAGATGATAGCGAATGTATGTTAAAGATTTTAATGGCTTAATCATGTTTATGATATTAATATCAGTGTTCACCTTGGTAGCTATAATAAAGAAAATGAAAAGTCTATAATCAGAGATGTTTGTTTTACCTGACTGCAAAGAGAGCACGAGTATGGTTGTAAGTAAGCAACCAGGGGACCAGTGCATCACATTGGATTAGCTGTGTGTATAATAACAACATCTGTACTTATAAAAGATCTATAAAATATATGTTTTGCACCTTAACCTCTTCAATAAAGCTACACATAGTTTTGAATGGATATTGTGGTTATTTGTATTTGCCTTTTTTTCTTTCTTGTCTCTGTGTTTTTGTAATTGTATCATTAAAATAAATGAATTCAGACCTCTTCATTACCTTCTCAAATCTAAGGGGTACTCTCTCTAAAAAAAAGGGGGGAACTTTCACTCTATTTTCACTTTCTTGGGAGTGACGTCTGTGATCACTTGTTTAGGAGTGAATATCTATTGATTTTTGAGTGCTCTCTAAAAAGAAAAGAGTGAATGTTCACTCTATTTTCACTACATTTTCACTCTCCAGAGGAGTGACGTCTGTGATTACTCAATTTTTTTTTAGAGAGATAGGGACTCTGGGACTTGGCCAGATTTGGATATCAATTATAGAGCTTTGTTATAAATTTATGGCACTTTTACATTTTTCATTCACATGATTTCATACGTGCATCTACCATTTCAGAGAAAAAATGTCCCCCTTTATGGTTGAATTATGGACATAACTACTTGATGGGGAAGGGGGGGGGGTGTTACATTTGTGTAGTGAAACAATGGTTTTATTACATTTTTAATTTTTTTATTGGGCTTTTGAAGCATGAAAAAGCTACTGATATTGTCATTTAATTGTATAGAGTTTAATAGTTACAGGTAGGTTTAAAGTGGTCTAATATTTATTCTGGGCTGAAGGTTTAGGATTATGGTTAGGGTTTGTATACATCATGACTAATGACCCAAGTTAAAATATTTTGTCTAGGGTAAAGTGTTTTGTCTAGGGTCGAGGTAAGATATTCAGCTGCATCCTGTGCAGGTATCGTGCATGTTAAATGTTCAAATGGTTCTAACTGCTTTTAAATAAAGAGGGACTCTGCGGTCTCAAGATCAATTCACAACAAACATACAAAAGCACATCCAGCCAAACGTGCTATAATTCCAAACAATCATAAAGTACACATACATGCATTTCATATCTCATAATCATTAAACTGGAGCACCACGAGTGTCAAGTTTGATAGACATACAAGGGGCTATACAAGCGCTACTGGTAGAAAAGACAATGAAAATGAAAACTGAATTAATTGTAAGATTTTTTTAATTGTATTAATGCATTTAGTACTACTACATTATTAAAGACTCCTATTACAAGAAGTCTTCCTTGCAATATAAAAATCAAAATGACTAATATCCATTCACCATTCATTTCTATGACTGTACCAAAACAACTCACGTGAGAAACAAAGGATAAAAC